>JAOWBW010000174.1:0-7500 GCA_026119855.1 Campanula takesimana | reverse complement strand
AACACCACGTCCTCGGTCGGCCATTGATATTCGTCCAGAAACTGATACCAAATGATAACCTGAGGCTAGAGATTGTAGACCGAACCGAAAGAACGAAGATCCAAGTATGAAAAGCAAAAGCTTTTTCTTTGTAAATTCAATAATCAAAAACTGAGTTCTAAGAAACCCTAAACGGGTGTAAATACTCCAAACACAAATCCAGACTAAAAGACAGAAATAACCCTAGACAAATAGTTTTTAAAACCAAACACAAAGAAAACGTAATCAGGAAATTGCCGCCGGGCACGGTCGTGTCTGAAACATGGCACGGTCGTGCGAATCAATGCGCAAAGGACCTCCGGTTCCGCCTTTAATCGCACGGGCGTGTACTGGAATCTGGCACGCTCGTGCCATCTGCGCCGAGCTGCTGCTGCTGCTGCTGTTCTGCATCAAACTGTTTAGTGCTAATCTTATTCAAGACCTTTCAACTTTTATCAGTTTTTGAACTGTTTAGGCCCTCGAACGGCCCCTGAAATTTTCATCAATTTTTGAGCTATTTAAGCCCTCAATCAGGCCCTTGAAAGGCTGAAACCAACAATCTTATCTGGCTTGCTTCATATCATCTGTCTTGCAGTTTGCTTTCAGACTAAAGAATGTTATTTATGTAATTAAAAAAATGTGAATTCCCCACCAACTCAGATGAGATGAATCATAATTTAAATTAGTTTATGTTTACCTTCTATCTTCGTTTCAAAATGAATGTTCAAAAATTTGTGGTCATTCATTTTGGGACGGAGATAGTATAATTTATAAATGTCAGGCATGACATATGACATTCAGTTAGTTGCTAAAATCTTTTATGTGATTCTGTTCCTATATTTAACTATTCAATCCTTATTTGATTCCTTGTTTATAGATTATTAACTCTCTCACTTAATTTATTCAGTCAACGCAAGTCTTCAACTGATTTATTGCTTCTGAGAATTCATTGGACATGGATTCTCATGTTGCCTAGTTTGACCTAGTTTTTTTTTCCTGCTTTTAGTTAAACTTTGTTGAAGAACACTAAAATGATAGTCTCATTTCTCCTTTTTGCTTGTCAAGAAAGTTCATCTCATTTTCAAAATTAAGGCTTCTAAATCACTTATGTTTCCAAAACTTATAATGTAGCCGTTAAATGTTTTTGAAAAGTCTAAACGGGACTATAAACTTGGGCAGAGGAAGTAGCTTTTTTATTACTGCAGATTTCAGCGTGTGGATTAAAGTTCGGTTTGGAATATGGCTTATCAGCAGTCTTTGACTGCAAGTCTATAACTGATTTGGAAGGAGTTGTTCAACAATATTTCAAGATCCTGTTTAAAACTATCCACCAATTATAAATAGAAAGACAAACTTGTGTGAGACGGTCTCAGACATGAGACGGATCTCGCTGTGAGAGTAAATGGTTTACCCCCTATAGGCAGAGCGGGGAAAGATCAATAGTTTAATGGGATTGTTTATAAGTTCTCAATCTCAATGTTCTGTCAAGCACATTAAGGACACCATTAATTTACATTCATCACCCACAACCCAAAACCAGATCTGTCATGTGCTAAAGAGACTTTGAAACTGTTGTACAACACTAGAACATTAGAAGAACTATCAAATTATATACTCCCTCCATATTAAAATGATAATATCATTTCCTTTTTTCTTTGTCGCAGAAAAGTTAGTCTCATTTTTGAAATTAAGGCTTCAAAATCACTAAGTTTCCTAAACTTATGCAACCTTAAAATATTTGAAAAGTTAAACGGGACTATCATTTTGAGACGGAATGACAAAAGCCATTAGAAATCAGATATTTATAAATATATATATATTGTTCATACCCAACCATATCTATTCTAACAGTACGTATACAGGTGTTAAGCCACTAAAACCTCAGCTAAACAAAAGCCAGATTCATGTAAAGGAGGAAATAAAATATGGTGGCCTTCTCTAGGTGAGTTCCATTGTTTTTAAGTTCTCAATCTCAATGTTTTCTCCAAACACATTCAGGACCACCATTAATTTACAGTCATCACCCACAACCCAATACCAGATCTGTCAGGAGCTAAAACAGACTTTGAAAACTGTTGTACAGTACAACACTGGATTTTACAGTTTGTATGAACACCCCTTTGCTCGTGCAGTTGATGGAGCCGTTGATCTGCTTCGTTATTTTCCCAAAAAAAAAAAAAAAAAAAAAACCTTGCTCAAGCCGAGATCAAGAAAATTTACTTCCCTTTCATTCAAGTTGTCTGTAAATCAGATTACAAGAACTTCTACCTACATAAACAGTTAGCAATTTCACGTTCTGAACTTACTCTAAACAGGTTTCCAAATAGATACAGCATATATAGTCCTCCCTTTCCATCCTTGAAGCAGCCACTGACCATCTTCATCAATAACAAAATCTTTATGATATAAACTCACCTTCTCCGCCGCCGTTTTGATAATATATCGGGCAATAGGAATTGGCACAAACCCCGCCTTCATATTACGTGCATGCCACTGCTTGTACGTCTCCGGCCTCTCCACCCTCTCCCACCCTTCACAAGCTATAACATTCAAAGCCTCTTTCCCAAATATCTCTCTCTCAATTAGCATCCTTTCTGAACGCTCACGCGAAACATTTGCATCAAGCATATCAAACAGAGCCGAGAAATGAAAAAGAGCCTCCCGAAATCGCGTGACAAAAAAAGGTGCATTGTAGGCCCCGTTTATAATTCCATGAATAAAAACATTTGGATTGATCTTCCTTATTAGGTTAAGGACAATGTTCCTCGGACTGTCTACAACTACAGTCTCATCGAGTAAATTCTTTGACCGGTATAAACAGTTGACAGCAACAAAATCATCTTTGTCAAGATTAAGGTCTTGGATTGTAATAGTTTCCCATCTCTTTGCTATGGGAGTGTACTCAAACTGCAATTTGAAATTCTTTGCATATTCTTCAAGTCTTTTACCCGTCTCCTCTATCCTTTGAGCTGGCTTGAATCCCGGTTGAGGAAATTCAATCCCAGTGAGCCGTACCCTTTGGGGCCCACCCTTTTCCAATGCGATACGTTGGAAAAAAGTCGGCCATTGAAATCCATATAAGATACCAAAATCTATGATATGTATCCTTGTTGCATTCTCAACAACTGCATTATCAACAATCGCCCTGTTTGAGACAAAATTTGAAATCCTCCTAAACGGGCACGATGCGAGATATAAATGGTAAGCTTTTATATAATCAGCAGCGGATGTTTTCTTGCTAACTAAAGCTTTATGAATCTGACTACCCGTTCCAGCCAAACGAGCCTCAAGGCCATCAGCAAAGCAATGAGCCAATCGTTGACTTCCATCACCATAAGAAGAGGAATGCTGTCTGATCTGCTTCAGCAATTCATTTGCGTTCCTTAGATCATCAGTTGCAACAGCGTGTGCACAATTAAGTAAAAGGGTTCGTAAATCTATCACTTCTTTTTTCTTGCTCTGTTTCTTACCACGTCCCCTTCCTTTGCTAACCACTTTTGGTTCCTTATTTTTCTTGATCGCTTCGTTCTGCAAGTCGACACAGTATTCATGTAACCTAGCTTGACCATCTCCCATGCTATTGAGTAAGATTATGTCAAACTCGTTCGACCTCAAAGTGGGGTCCGGGAAAATTGCTGGTTGTTTACTAGTTCTCTCTTCAGCTTGGTCTTCGTCATCTTCTTGGAATGGATTCTTCTTGCCCCTCAATTGAGTTGATGAAAGTTCTCTCTCTTCTTTATTCCCGTCCGTCCCCCCAACTTCTCTAGTATCTCTCACCATATCTTGTGGGAGCAAACTAAGCAACAATTTATTGTTATTAGGAAGAAACTTGTTCGCTTCTTCAACCCCTTTCTTAAATTGCCAAAGCAAGTCACTCTCTTCATATGCATTCGTGACCTCAACATGACTTAAAGGAGACTCTACTAACCCATTTAACCCTTTGTTTGAACAATTTGATGATTGGGGCCCACTGAATGAAACAAGACTTCTTGCACGAGCGGTATTATAAGTCACAGGGCTATTGACCCAACCATGATCAAGTAAGTAACCACTACCGTTACTGCTACTACTCGCACTAGTATTGTGATTGTGATTGTGAGAGAAATAATTATCTGGTCTCTCTGTGTAGTGGTCAACAAAAGTCAACTGTTGCTCGGGAGAAGGAGGGTACTTCTTCCCTAAGACTTCGTAAAATGATTTCTCTGCAGCTTGAAGACCCAAAGATTCTTGAAGCATACAAGTTTGGTCCTCCATGTCTTCTTCCATAAGCACTTGACTAATAAACCCCAAAATCGTGTCTGATAAATCACAGTCTTCTTGAACTTCTTCCTCCCCACTTGCAGATGAACTTGGAATGGTACTGCTAGGTGAAGGATCGTTTAGTAGAAACTTAAGCCCTCCAAAATTTGGATCAAGAAAATTATTGTCAAGTTCACCCCCTCCATTGACTGTCTTCTGAGCCGAAAATTTGTTCCCAAGTCTGGATCCATTAGTTTGTTTCCCAGCTGGAAAAACATTCACAGACTGGTTACCAAATTGGAATCCACCATTGAGGGAACCCGAAATTCCATTGAATCTTGGATCCATTTTTATCAACTTGATCAACTATCTAGCTAAAATTCAACGAAATTACCAACTTCAATCCTAATAACACTGCTGATCAAGTGATCAAGACTCAATTTTTCAAGCCCTAAAAAGCACAACCCAACACTTATATTATACAACTTGTCCACAAAACCCTCAAAGCTAAAGAATCAACAAGTATGATCTTAGGGGTGTGTATAACAGATTATATTAGAAATGTGTGAAAAGGGCATCAAGAAAATAAATACACACTATTTGCTCACTTCAAATTGGGTTTAATCAACCCAAATGGAAAATGTAGGAAACAAAAGTATATTTTCAATTCAAAACTCAAGAAGTCAATAATAAAGGGGTTGGTAGAGTGAGGAACTTACAGAGATTGAAAAGTGGTTAGCTTGGCATAAACCCTTTTGTGGGGGAAAGGAGAAAAAGAGACGGAAAAAGAGACGGAATTTAATTTAATGAGGGGGTAGACATGTCCAAATAGAACCGGGAACCGACGGAACCGGCGGGTAGAACCGGAACCGGGAACCGGCGAGAACCGGGAACCGCCGGAACCTGGAACCGAACGTAACCGAGAACCGAAATTGAAACGGTTCGAATACGAATCCAACATATTCAGAACCGAGGAACCGGCGGAACCGGAACCGAGCACCGGAACCGAGAACCGGAACCGGGAACCGGGAACCGAACGGTTCTCTGCATCAGATGACTTTAAAGATGTTTGATCATTATGGTAGGTTGGCTGCTAGCTAATATATATACTGATATACATACTCCCTCCGTCCCAAAATACTTGTATTTTTAGGATTTTCACACAAATTAAAAAAAAAAATTAATACATGTGTAATGGACTATATTACTCTTGGAACATTTCAAGTATCAAGACAATTTAATACTTTTGCAATGACAACACTATCATAAATAAGGGTATATTTGATAAACAATGTCAAAAATGTATAGATAATTGCAAAACTACAAATATTTTGGGACAAACCTCAACTCCTTAAACTAAAAGTATTTTGAAATGGCGGGAGTATTACATTTTAAACTACAAATATTTTGGGACGGAGGAGTATTACATACTATTAGATGGTGAGATGGAACCGGTGGAACCGTCGAACCGGAACGTGAACCGGCGGATAGAACCGGGAACCGGGAACCGAATTAAGATGGTTCGAATACGGTTCCGGCCATTTGGGAACCGGAACCGGAACCGAACCGTAAGTATGGACATGTATGGGGGGCACGCGTGACAAGAGGGCTTTTGACATCCCTTTTTGAGAGACTTTGAGGATAGTCTCACACATCTTTTTTTCGAGCATAGCCTCTAGGGCGTATTGATTGTCAAGTGAAGCAAAAGAAGTCCTTGTCCTTGAGTCACATAGCCCCTAGGGCGTCACCATTTGTTGAGCAAAGCAAGAGTGACTCGTCCTCGTGTGAGGGAATAAACATGAGAGGATATGGCAAGAGCTACTCCATTTCTCGGGAGCCTTTCGGCGTACTTTAGAAGCACATACTTGAAGAAGCCTTGAAAACTGAGTCACATGTTGTTACTATTTGCTGCCCAGCCAATTGACTAGCTAGGGATTATTTTGCAACCTCGTGCCCTTTTATGATGGGCTTGTTCTCGGATGGTCTTGGTTACCACGGGCCTTCTTTTCATGAACCCAAAATTGCAAACTGCTGGAGAATAACTCAATACAACCTTTGATGGTGCCATATCTTGCCGAGCCTTTTGCAATCCCAAAGTTGACTCGGTGGGGAATTGACTTGCTGAGGAGATCCAATGTAGAGCTCGTGCAATTGTCTTCTTTAAAGGACGGAGATCTCCATTTCTCTTTCCCTTCTCTCTCTCACTCTCTCATTTTTTTTTATGACGCACCCTGTTTTTTGCCTAGACCGCCCTTTCGGGTTTTCAATCTAGCGGCATCTCTTTTGCGTCTTCATTTTTGACTCGATTAATGAGGAAGTGTGCATTGACTCTAGCTGAGGATGAGAGACATGTGATTTTGTGGTGAAAACCTTTTGTCACTAAGATGAGTGACATTGACTTGACTAAGGAAGTGTCCCCTAGTATTGACATGTATATTATTATTATTTTTTATATTGAATTGAATGACTCACGAAGGCAAGTAAGTCATTAAGAGAGAAGGGAAGGAAGCCCAATTTGATTGCAAGAAATTGGGAGTATGCAGAAAGAATGGAAGCCCTTAGACTCAACAAGGAACGCGAAATGATTCCAAATCTAAGAAAGTTGTTCAATCTTTTTGGTGATTAATTCATTGGCAAATGAATCGTACAAAGATGTCTTGACAAGTTCGAGATGAAGGCCAATCACCATAACGCGCTAGGGCTAAACATATCTTCTTTCTTGCATGAGACCGGACCCGCAGGTTGCCTACGTTCCTCCAGTGTAGAGGCTCAGTGTCACCGTAGTTCTTGCGGATTCTCCATTCGTCGTGATGGAATTGTTGCTTCGTAGCTTCGTCCTTTGTTGGGGATGATGATGTTGATCTTCTTTGATTGAGGGGATTTTTTTTTTTTTTTTGTGCTCTAACTTTTGCCTAGGTTGATTTGATGATTTCAACCTAGCGAGCCCTTTTTTTTTTTTTTTTTTTTTTTTTTAATCCCCTTTTGAAAACTTGCTTCATGATTGTTGCTCCACCTTTCTTTGTCTTGATTTCGTTGTTGATATCTTCGTTGTTGATGCCGTCGTTGATTTTAGCCCCTAGGCGTTCAAGCGATGGCGTTCATTCCAAAACTTGTTTAGACATTTTTTAATTATTTTGCCTAGAATTAATTGAACAACTTGGAAGAGTGTATGGGGACAAGAACGACTTTTATTTGATGACTCAATGGACTCGGACATTTAAAATAGACGAGAGAAAACATTAA
>JAOWBW010001739.1:67892-207938 GCA_026119855.1 Campanula takesimana | reverse complement strand
AAACGTTAGGGCACAGTTCAAAAGCACACTTTCATTTATTGAGTTCCCTTAAAATGCTTTTATCCCTAATGGTTGGAAAATAATTCTCTTCTTTTTCGCGACTAATCTAAATCCTGGATCAGTGGAGGCCATCACTACGTCTATAAGCCCCTCGTTTTTTCACCTGTATTGCACACTCCCAAGGACGGACAATCCCGGGCGAGGGTCCTATAGAGCACGTGGCTTCCACCGACCAAAAGAACCAAACCTAGGGTCTAGTGCATTGCAAAACGCCAATGTCTGAGCCATTCTTATCATAGGTAAGCCCCGGTTAAAGTGAAGATTGACTTAACGCCTTAACAAAATTCCGGCATGACCTCATTTTAAATAAGGGATCTCGGGCCTTAGCCTTGGTCTTAAAGATGATTAGGAAGGGTCAAGCATTAGATCTTATGACGCGGTGTCAACCTATATTTAATACATGACTTTGGTTAATTATGGTTGGAATTAACGAATAAGTCAAGGACCCGGGGTCAAAGATGACCTTGGTCACACCATCGCTTTCACGAGGATCGTGACTCGGGCGTTAACTTGGCCATAATTAGCATTTGGACACGTAATTAAGGACGTGATGACGTGAGCTAGACCAAAACCAACCAAGGTCATGGTATTTGTGTGTCACGAACATGTGTGGTTGACTCTGCTCGGAAGGGGAGTGGAATGGACCCGTGCGCGCAAGAAGGGCACATGAGCACCAATCAAGCTGCATCGTGGCATCCATCCCGGGTTTAAAGGGTTTTTGGAACGTGCACAAGGTCAAGTGCGCGTTGTGTGAAGCCTTCTATGTTCCCTTTTGAGTCAAAATAGAAATTTTTGGCCGTTTTAATACATGAGCATTGCATGAGCAATTATATGAACAATTATGATGAACAAGCAATTTACACAAGCAAGTAAACAAGCATATTAACAAGCAAGAACCAAATTTGTACATGAAAATATTGTGCACAACCAAAGGTATTGAAACCAAAATCTTTACAACAACGGAAAATCCTTTTTGAAATCATTTATGAAACAAGGTTTGTGCACAACAAAAGATTGAAGACCAAACTTTATGAAAAGGGATCATGCACAATAAGGCTTTGAAACCCCAATTTTATGTCCAAAAAAGTTGTGCATGACCAAGACTTAAAAATCCAATTTTGGCTAAGGAAAAGAAGGTAAAAGTCCACAAGTAGAGGCTGCAAATTGGAACCTGGACCAGAAAAAGCAAGGGGACCATCAGAATGTTCTGCCCTGCAACAAAGTTGTTAATTTGAAACATTCTGTGGGCCCAGACAAACTAGCCGTACGGGTAGAGCAGGAGATCCATTATTTTTTGCAAACTTTCAGCTTCTGATCATCAAGCCCTAGTTTATTTGAATTTCCAGAACAGTCTTACTCACAGAAATCAAACAGAAACATAAAACACACACAAAATAAGCAAAAAGTCAACAAACGGGGACGTGAGTTTGACCCACACAAAAGCATTCCCAAATATTCTAAAAAGAAGTTTGGAAACACTTTATTCCCCAGCGGAGTCACCACTGTAAGGATCCTCCCCCCTCGGATACCGGCGAACACGGGCTCGCCCAAGGAAGAAAAGCCAAACACGTGAACTAAATAAATTTTAACGGAGTCGCCACATTTGTTAACTTTTAACACAACAAATGAAAATTGTTAGAGATTTAAGAGTTCGGAGGTCAGGTTATGACTTGGGAAGAGTTTTACGTCACCCAAGTCGCCTCAGACAAAGCCGAGTCTCCCTTATGTTTGTTAACGAAAAGTGCATGTGTGTGTGTGTGTTTTTAACGGAAAACTGTAGTTTTTTAAACTGGTTATTGATTTTAACAGAGGAAAAAGAGTTTATTTGCCTAAACATTGACAAAACAAGACAGAAAGGAAAAAAATTCCCTCTGACCCAACTTAGCCGTACGGCTAGGAGGGGTCTTCCCGGGGATTTTACAGTTTGTCCATAAATTGTCCAGTTTCAGGCAGAAACAGAGTTTCTGCTGAAACTGGACTGATTTGTTTACATTCAGTTTGAATGTTAACCAACAAACTTTGATAAAATCATTCCTATGCACATTAATCACCAAATGGCCCTCAAATACATGGATTTGAGTGTGATTAAGGCAATCATTGGAGAAAATTGAAAAGGTGATGAAATGACCTTTGAGCCAAGATAACCATTTTGATCAGCAAAGATGTAAACTTTATTATCAAAAATGGTATCTTTAACAAGATTAAACCTTTAGGGACAACAAAATGACATAAAGATGAATCTTTATGACCCAAATGTGGGATTTAAGGCTAAATCAAGGTTGGGATGATAAAGATTGGAACTTTATCACCCAACATGATCATCATGGCCAATATGAACATTATTAGCATAAAGATACATGCTTTCACCATAAAAATGGATCATTAAGCTATTTAAAGACAATAAATAACAAATCATGGACTCCCTTAGGTTTTAACCCTTGATCACATACAAGATGTGAGGGCACCTGGATCATCCTATGATTTGTTTCCAAGATATGAATAACAAGAATAAAAGGTGCTTGAAGGACAAGACTTGCAATGTATGTAAATGCTTGACAAGGACAAGGCTTTTAAATGCAATAAGCAAGTAATATGAACAATAACAAGGAGTTTTGATATGGAGAGAAGAGGGGAGAAGGAGGCTTCACCTATGATGGTTATGGCCTATCTTCCTCTCTTTTTCACTCAAATATTTAATGGTGTTTGTTTCAGATTGAAATCCTGCAGAGTTTCCCTCTGAATTTGTATTTTCTCCCCCCCCTGAAATGATCAACAAGGGTCTCAATTTATAGGGACTGAGGGTGCCTAAAACAGCCGTACGGCTAGGCCCCTCCCGCGTCCAAACCATCCGTACGGCTCAGCATGGCGAGCTTCTGGATTTTTCCAATTTTAATCCCAGAGCAGTCCTGGGATTTTAGGTTTATCCTAGTGAGGTCCTAGTTCATCAGTTTATCCTTGGATGATCCTAAGATTACCTCTAAGGTTGGTTGGTTTTAGATTGGGGTACTTACATCAGCAGGAGAGCGCTCTCGACGCTGTGGTATTACAACATCCTCCCTCCGGTAGGTACAAGTATGGTACGCCTCTCTCAATAAGCATATAAGGATGTACTCCCACCGAACAGATCGAACGTATGCCTCTTGAGTCACCTGGAGAGGTCAAAAATGATGAATAAGAAGAGAGAACAAAAGTGTGCACGTGGGATGAATTTGAAACAGAATGATAAATCATACCCCAGTATCAGCGGAGGAATGAACGGCTCCTCCACAATGTCTGCATTCCGTTGGCTCCAAGCTGATCTCCTCCTCCCGTCCGCCTCGCACCACTCTAACGCTGCTCGAAACGAAGGGGCATGTCAACCAAAGGTGACTCTGACCAAGATATCGGGCCGAGCTCGATCCCTCTCCTGACAACATCCTAACCCGTACCTGTGGGCTGATCAGACGCGTCCGCACGAAGCCATCATAGTCATCACTACCCCTGTAATGCTCCACGGAGTCGGAGTCAAGAAGCTCCTCAACCTAGCAGGAAAAAAGCATGTCCCGAGGAGGATCATGGGGAACCCACAGCGCTGCACTGGTCCTATGATGACGAGCAACCCGCTCACCAAGATACATAGCATCTCCGCTAAGACCCACTAGCAGAACTCGAGAGGCCGTCAACACAGTATCATGGTCGACAGAAAATTCATTAGCCTCACTCCATGGGTAAGACCTCACCCCCGACAAGCGTGGACCTCATGAGCACCCTCCTCAGATCAGTAGTATCCACGGTCTTCCTATCATTGGATTTCCGAGACACTTTCCAGTTACTTCTGCACCAATAGGACATGATGGGAACAACCTTGTTGCCACTAATCTCCAGCTGAAAGGGGGCGACACCCAAAGATCTCATATATCCACACCTGTGTATACAGTAAGCGGAGACAAGTCAAAAATATGTGCTACAGTCCAAAATTGTGCGGACAGACAAAGGAATGCTAAAAAGGTGTACCTCGAAAGCGAACTGGAACCCATCAAATGCTGAATAACTAGCCCTCGAGAAATGATCTAAAGCCCGGTACATCTCAGCCAAACCAGCTCCGCCCTAAGAAATCTCGGCTCACCTGAGACAGATCCTCCAAATCCCCCAACAGCGAGTACCTGTAGATGGTGGCCCCACTGGGAAACAAGATCTCTAAAAAGTTGTACCACAAAAACTGTCGAACCAGGCAGTCTGAATCATACTCCCCTCTCCCAAAGGATTCTATGGCCGACATTACAAGCTTGTGCACCTTGCCAGCCTCCACTCCATAACCCTTTACACCTCCCCTAAGGTCGGTGTCTACTCCCAACAAAACCTGCCGATAATCTGGTCTGCCTGCCAAACTCTCATAAAAAGGCAAAGTAATGGTAGAGAACTTCAGTCCCGTGATAGCTGCAAAATCCATGAGCGTAACAGTAATCTCTCCCCAACTAAGGTGGAATGTGTGAGTGGTATCTCATCAGAACTCTCGGCAGACCTGTATCACTGCTGATACCTTCAAGGTATCCCCGATCATACGGATAGCCTCAAAAAAGGGACCGAATCCCATAGCCTCGATCGAGCACGCAAACCATCTGGACCCTCCGGTAAGGACGCCCACAATTGACCCACAGTCACGGTGGACCGCGAGCCTTAATTCTCTACATGTAAACACAGCAAAGGTACGTTACTTTTCTAGCAGATTACATTTCACATTTAAATATATATATATATATATATATATATATATATATATATATATATTTATATTCTGAATGAAATCATAATAACGCGAAAAATAAAAGAGGCCAAGTCCGAGATTTACCTCTCTCGTCTCCGGAAGACCCTTGGACCAATGGTGATCCGAATCGATGTAGAAGTCATAATCGTGATCGAAGGTCGATTTCAAAAGACCGTCCTGAAGTTTTGAGTCGCCGCCCTCATTCTCAATCCGCCCCGTTGCAACATTTATGCCGCTGACCACCCGCATTTGGGTCCATTTCTGCGTTTCCTTCTCCTAAAGGATCCTCATTTCCTCCCTCTGGTGCCCGTGCTCCGGTGGCACAAGCTGCCATAACCCGCAAAACCTCCATCCAAACCAAACATATCGTCAATCCAGTGCCCCGCCATGGCTTCAGATATGTGAAATGGAGCTCTCAAAATCAATAATGGAAGCTTTCTCTCTCTAAATTCACCTTTTCTGTAACACCCATCCTAATTCTTGTTAAATATTTGACATACTTGTTAAATACTTGAACTTGCATATTATGTGTTAGTTTTACTTGGGTTAATTTATTAACTGCTTTAAATAGTTAAGGTGGTTAAATGTCTAGTTTTGACTTTTGGGCATTTGTGAAAATTTGACTTTAGGGGTCTTTTTGTTAAAAGTGAAACTTGAGGGGCCTAAGTGTCATTTTTGAAACTTCCAAGTATAAACTTGTTTGGTTTCCTTCTCTGGGTATTTATTCCCCAAAATTGCATTACGTTGCTCTCCCTCTGTTCTAAAACCTAGGTTAAAAGTTTTGCCTATTCCCGACTCCTCGAGTTTAATTATCCCTCCGTTCTTGATTCTGATCCCGGATTAATATTCGTGGCGTTGAATAAAGCGTTCCAGGCCGAACAGAAATAAGTTTGGGTCGACTTGAATTTTGACTAGGTAAGTTATTAGCTCCCCCTTACTTGTAATAACATGCATAAATGTTATTCTCGATACTTGTGATTGTTAATTTTGTGTTTGGGGCGATTTTTGTGGTACTTGTAATTATGGGACAAAGGGGGTAAAACCCTACTGTGAAAAATAGTGAAAGAAAATGAAAGTATAGGTTTTGAACTTGTTAAAGCATTTTGGGAGTGTTAAAAATGTTAGTAAAAGTTACTCCTACGCTTGGGACGGAGAATTCTAAGTCTGGAAGAAATTTGGGTTTTGCTGAATTTGGGCGACCGCCCACTAAGGCAGGGAGTTTGGTTCTGGAATTGTGATCTTGGGCGACCGCCCAAAACCCCTGTTGCACAATAGTTGTTCAAACCAAATGGAGATGAAACCTTACCTCTCCTAAGGCATATAGCCTTAGTATAAGATGTCCTAGCAAGTATAATTGTACCTTTTGAGGGCATTAGAACTTAGTCTTGAACATTAATACTTATAGAACTCAAGTGAGAACATAAGTATAAGAGTAGTATCTCTTCTTTATGTCTTGAAGTGCTATGAACAAGCACTAATGTGTTATACTTGTTATGAATCCAATGATTGTGCACCTTAGGGGCATTAGAACAAGGTCTTAGACTTGAACCTCCTAAGAATAGGATTGGGATTTTGTAAGAGTAAATGTATAACTCTTATACATGCTTGAATGTCCAAAGATTGGAATTATAACTTGAAGTATAAGACATTTAAAATCTTGTACGTGACTTGAACATCCATAGAAATGGATTAAGACTTGAATATAAGATAATAAAATCTTGTACTTGACTTGACACCAATACATATGTATGGTAGTGAACTAGAAAGTGCTATAAGTAAGCACTAACGTGTATGAGACATGTTCTTGTTGTGTATGTGCAAACATTGCATACATTTTCTTGATACAAGGTGACTTCTTGATTACTTGAAGCATGTTCCTTGTTGAGCTAGTCCACTACTTTTGGATTAGTTCCTCTCCCGTAGTTCAAGTAAATATCTACTTGTACTTTCTTGTGTGAGTCCAGCTGGTTCTCCTTGCTTGTTCGAAAATATATAGGTTCACGCTTGTCGCGAGAGCTGGGGCTTAAGTGACAATCGGGTCCCTATGTATTTCCGCGTGACCCCTTACTACCGGCCATAGTAAGGGCATAGCTTCCTTAGTTGGAGCAATAAGCCTGACTTAAGTGAATGCTAAACTCTTGTCTTGATCACCTCGTGAATATTCATGAGTCGTGATATTGGGAATGACACTGGTTACCGGGTCTTCTGATACATACTGAATAATCTGTTCCTGTTATTGATCGTGATTGTCAAAGTAATACAAGCTACAACAACAATGGTATTCTTGGGAGGAATAAGGAAGGAAGCAATATCCTTATAACTTGCTTGATTAGCTTTATGTGCTACTTGATGAGTGGATTATCCTCTCATATACTTGTTACTTGATGATACTTGATATATGATTACTTGAGTATCTACTTGAATTGCATGATAACATGTCATGTAGTTGCATCTAATAGCTTACTGAGATTTATCTCACCCTTTATTTGTTTCCCCCCCCAGGAAAGGAAGGATAGTGCGCAGTGAGGCTCGACATAGTTGGGAGCTTGCTTCGCAGGTCGTGATTATTTTGGGGCTTGTGTCCTTTTACACTTGGTGAGGACGATGTATTATGGTTTTGTAACTCCTTATTTTGGGGTAGACAGTCTTGTTCAGTTCTTGTTGTCCCTAGACATCTTGTATAGTACTCTTAATGCCAGCTTATGTGCTAGGCATGTTTCCGCTGTGTATGTATTAAGTTTGGTTTTAAATTTTCTTGTCTAGAACTCGCGTTGTGAGCTAGTATAGCTCCTTACTCTAGAGTATATATATATCATGTCAGTTTGTTAAACAAATGTCAATAAGTTCTTGTTAAGTTTCTTGTTTCTCGTTAGGCACTCCCATCCAGGTTCGAGGTTCTATTAGGGGATCCCGGGACCTGGGGGCGTGTCAGGTTGGTATCAGAGCGAGCCTGGTTTAGCTACCCTGTTTAGCTACCTTGGTTTGCTCTAAGTCTGGATAGGGTCTATGGCCTAGGTATGGGTGAGTCTTGGGGTGTTATTAATAACGCTGAGTGTTTACCTACAGGTACAATGAGTTCTGAAGGTACAAGTGGTAGTAATCAGCTGAGATCTATAACTCCTCAAGAAGAAATGGTTGATAATGTTGACTGGGATTATCCTAATCGCCTTACAAGGTTCTTGAAGCTGAAACCTCGCAGTTTTGACGGGGAATTTGATGCTAAAAAGGCAGAGGAGTGGATTGAAAGCATTGAGAAGATCTTTACAGCCTTGAGATGTGCAGGTGGTGATAAGGTAACCTTTGCAACTTTTAAACTTGAGAAAGCCGCTGAACATTGGTGGCAAGTGTTGAGTAAAAGCTGGGAACTGGAAGGTGTACCACAGACATGGGAGAATTTTCTTAAAGCATTCAAGTCACAGTTTATTCCAACAGTGGTCCAAGATAGAAAGATGGAATTTCTTAATCTGGAGCAAGGAAGTCTGACAGTGGGGCAATACTCAACCAAGTTCACAGAATTGGCAAGGTATTGTGATCACTTAGTTCCAAACGAAGCCAAGAAGGCACAGAGGTTTGTTAAAGGGTTGAGGACTGAGTATAGGAAGCAACTTCTTTCTCTACAGCTCCCTAGCTATCAGCAAGCAGTGGAGAAGGCTTATAATATTGAAAATGATATTGAAGAACACAAGGTGAAGTTGGGAACAACCATGACTGGTCGTGTATCAGAAAAGGCTCAGGGATCTGGTTCTAAAGGTGGAAAATCTGGCCGCCAAGATCGTCGATTCCAACAGCCAACTGAAAGTAAAGGTAGTGTATCAACGGGGTCGAGGACAACAGTCCAAGGTTCCAGGAGAGTATGTGGCTATTGTTCAAAAGAAGGTCATTCTGAAGACAAGTGTTGGCTAAAGCAAGGAAAGTGTTTATTGTGTGGTGAAGTGGGGCATTTTGCTAGAAATTGTCCTAAAAATAGAGGAAATCAAGTTGGGGTACAAGTCAACCAGCTTCAGGTTCCAAGAGAGATAGTGGGGGTCGACCAAGAGTTCAGGGACGAGTGTTTGCTTTAGATCAGCAGGGTGTAGCTGAGTCTTCTGCGGTCATAGGAGGTATTATATTACTTTCTAGTACGAGAGCGCGAGTCTTGATAGATCCAGGCTCATCTCATTCTTATGTGGCATCTCATTTTGTGTCGCATTTGCATGTTCTTCCTGATTCTATGCCTTATGTGCTAGAAGTATCTTCCCCTATGGGAGATTGCATGTTTACTTCTGAGGTTTACAAGAAATGTGAGGTTCTTGTGGGTGATCATGCCCTTCTTGCTGACCTAGTCGTGTTACCTATAAGGGACTTTGACGTGATTCTTGGCATGGATTGGCTATATGTGCATCATGCATCTGTTGATTGTTATAGAAAAGTAGTAACTTTTTCTATTCCTGGTTTGCCTGATTTTACCTTTGAAGGTGATAGGCCTTTATGTGCTATAAATGTTTTTTCTGCTTTAAAAGCTAGAAAACTTTTATCTCGTGGTTGTGCCGGGTATCTCGCATGTGTGCTTGACCAGAGTTTATCTGTTCCCAAGATGGAGGATATTCCTGTTGTGTCTGAATTTTCAGATGTGTTCTCTTCTGAGTATAGCATGCCACCTGATCGAGAGCTTGAGTTCTGTATTGAGTTATTACCAGGTACAGCACCAATCTCTAAAGCACCTTATAGAATGGCTCCAGCTGAGTTAAGAGAGTTGAAAACACAGCTTGAGGAATTGCTTGAAAGGGGTTTCATCAGACCTAGTGTATCACCGTGGGGTGCACCAGTGCTGTTTGTCAGAAAGAAAGATGGGACTCTGCGATTGTGTATTGATTACAGAGATCTTAATCAGGTAACTATCAAGAACAAATATCCGTTACCACATATTGATGACTTGTTTGATCAGCTTCAGGGTTCAGTAGTGTATTCGAAGCTTGATTTGAGAAGTGGTTATCATCAGTTGAAAATCAGATCTGAGGATATACCAAAGACAGCTTTCCGTACCAGGTATGGGCATTATGAATTTATTGTTATGCCATTCGGTTTGACAAATGCTCCAGCTGTATTTATGGATTTGATGAACCGTATATTCAAGCCATATCTTGATTATTTCGTGGTGGTATTCATTGATGACATTCTTGTGTATTCTAAATCGCGGGCTGAGCATGAACAACATCTCAGATTGGTATTACAAGTTCTTCGTGAGAAACAATTATTTGCAAAATTCAGCAAATGTGCTTTCTGGTTAGAAGAGGTTTCATTCTTGGGGCATGTTGTGTCTGCTACTGGTATTGCAGTAGATCCTTCCAAAGTTGAAGCAGTTGTTAACTGGAAAAGGCCAACTACAGTAACTGAAATCCGTAGTTTCTTGGGCTTGGCTAGTTATTATCGAAGGTTCATTGAGGGATTCTCTAAGATTGCTACTCCATTGACTAATATGACTCGAAAAGCTATTTCTTTTGAGTGGAATGACAAATGTGAAGCAAGTTTTCAGGAGTTGAAAAGGCGTTTGACTACAGCTCCAGTCTTGGCTTTGCCTAATGGTTCTGAGCATTTCATGGTTTATACGAATGCTTCTAAAGAAGGATTGGGTTGCGTTCTGATGCAAGATGGCAAGGTAATAGCTTATGCTTCTCGAAAATTATCTCCTTATGAAAAGAATTATCCTACTCATGATTTAGAGTTGGCTGCGATTATTTTTGCTTTGCATAAATGGAGGCATTACTTGTATGGAACCAAATTTGAAGTCTTTACCGATCATAAGAGCTTGAAGTACTTGTTTTCTCAAAAGAGCTTAATATGAGACAACGTAGATGGATGGAGAAATTGAAGGATCATGATTGCACTATCCTTTATCATCCAGGAAAAGCAAATGTTGTAGCAGATGCACTGAGCAGAAAGACTTATATTTCTTGCCTGATGATTCGTGAATGGAAGATGTTTGAAGACTTGTGTGATTGGAATCCTTGTGAATCAAATCATGGAGTTATTTTTGCTAATATAAAGGCTACTTCAGATTTACTCCAACAGATCAAAGAAGCACAGGTAATTGATTCTGAATTGCAGAAAATCATTAGTGGAATGAATGAAGGAAAGCAACCAGATTTTTCTTTTAATAGTGATGGAATTCTTACCTTCCGAGGTCGAGTTTGTATTCCAGTTGATCCTGAGATAAAGAAGAAAGTTCTTGAAGAGGCTCACAAAGCCAAGTATACTATTCATCCTGGAAGCACTAAAATGTACCAAGACTTGAAGAAACATTTCTGGTGGAACAATATGAAAAGAGACATTGCTGAGTATGTATCCAAATGTTTGACTTGTCAACAAGTAAAGGTGGAACATCAACGTCCAGCAGGTTTGTTGCAACCATTAGAAATTCCAGAGTGGAAATGGGAGCAGATTACTATGGATTTTGTGACTGATTTGCCACGTACCAGACGAGGCCATGATGCTGTTTGGGTTATAGTGGACAGATTGACTAAATCAGCTCACTTCTTGTCTGTTTCCATGGGATATTCATTGTCTCAATTGGCATCTTTATATGTTCAGGAGATAGTCCGACTGCATGGGGTTCCTGTAAGTATTGTATCTGACAGAGATCCTCGTTTTACTTCTCGATTCTGGCAGGCTCTTCAGGGTGCCATAGGTACTAAATTGAATTTCAGTACTGCTTTTCATCCTCAATCTGATGGGCAATCTGAGAGACTTATACAGATTCTTGAGGATATGTTACGTGCTTGTGTTATTGATTTCAAAGGCAGTTGGGATACTCATCTTCCTTTGGCTGAGTTTGCTTATAATAACAGTTATCAGTCTAGCATTGAAATGGCTCCATATGAGGCTCTTTATGGCAGAAAATGTCGATCTCCTATATGCTGGGATGAAGTGGGAGAAGCTAGACTCTTGGGTCCTGAAATGGTTCAACAATCAGTGGAAAGTGTGAAACTCATTCGAGATAGATTGCGCACAGCTCAGAGTAGACAAAAGAGTTATGCAGATCATCGTAGAAGGGATCTTGAATTTCAGGTAGGTGACTTTGTATTCTTGAAGGTCTCTCCTCGTAGAGGTATAAAGAGATTTGGGAAGAAAGGAAAGTTATCTCCTCGTTATATCGGTCCATTTGAGATTCTTGAAAGAGTTGGTAAGTTGGCTTATGAGTGGCTTTACCTCCTTCTTTATCTGGTATTCATGATGTATTCCATGTATCTATGCTTCGCAAGTATATGGCAGATGAATCACATGTTCTTGAGTATGAGGCTATTCTATTTCAGCCTGATTTGTCTTATGAAGAACAACCTGTTGAAATTCTTGACTGGAAAGAGCAAGTATTGCGTACCAAAAGGATTCCTATTGTGAAGGTCCTTTGGAGGAATCATGAAATTGAAGAGGCTACTTGGGAAACTGAGAAAGAGATGCGAGATAAATACCCGAGCCTATTTGAAAACTTTGGTAAGTAAAAATTCGTGGGCGAATTTTCTTTAAGGTGGGGAGGATGTAACACCCATCCTAATTCTTGTTAAATATTTGACATACTTGTTAAATACTTGAACTTGCATATTATGTGTTAGTTTTACTTGGGTTAATTTATTAACTGCTTTAAATAGTTAAGGTGGTTAAATGTCTAGTTTTGACTTTTGGGTCATTTGTGAAAATTTGACTTTAGGGGTCTTTTTGTTAAAAGTGAAACTTGAGGGGCCTAAGTGTCATTTTTGAAACTTCCAAGTATAAACTTGTTTGGTTTCCTTCTCTGGGTATTTATTCCCCAAATTGCATTACGTTGCTCTCCCTCTGTTCTAAAACCTAGGTTAAAAGTTTTGCCTATTCCCGACTCCTCGAGTTTAATTATCCCTCCGTTCTTGATTCTGATCCCGGATTAATATTCGTGGCGTTGAATAAGCGTTCCAGGCCGAACAGAAATAAGTTTGGGTCGACTTGAATTTTGACTAGGTAAGTTATTAGCTCCCCCTTACTTGTAATAACATGCATAAATGTTATTCTCGATACTTGTGATTGTTAATTTTGTGTTTGGGGCGATTTTTGTGGTACTTGTAATTATGGGACAAAGGGGTAAAACCCTACTGTGAAAAATAGTGAAAGAAAATGAAAGTATAGGTTTTGAACTTGTTAAAGCATTTTGGGAGTGTTAAAAAAATGTTAGTAAAAGTTACTCCTACGCTTGGGACGGAGAATTCTAAGTCTGGGAAGAAATTTGGGTTTTGCTGAATTTGGCCTTGGGCGACCGCCCATGGGGCTTTGGGCGACCGCCCACTAAGGCAGGGAGTTTGGTTCTGGAATTGTGATCTTGGGCGACCGCCCAGGATGGGGGTGGGCGACCGTCAAAACCCCTGTTGCACAATAGTTGTTCAAACCAAATGGAGATGAAACCTTACCTCTCCTAAGGCATATAGCCTTAGTATAAGATGTCCTAGCAAGTATAATTGTACCTTTTGAGGGCATTAGAACTTAGTCTTGAACATTAATACTTATAGAACTCAAGTGAGAACATAAGTATAAGAGTAGTATCTCTTCTTTATGTCTTGAAGTGCTATGAACAAGCACTAATGTGTTATACTTGTTATGAATCCAATGATTGTGCACCTTAGGGCATTAGAACAAGGTCTTAGACTTGAACCTCCTAAGAATAGGATTGGGATTTTGTAAGAGTAAATGTATAACTCTTATACATGCTTGAATGTCCAAAGATTGGAATTATAACTTGAAGTATAAGACATTTAAAATCTTGAACGTGACTTGAACATCCATAGAAATGGATTAAGACTTGAATATAAGATAATAAAATCTTGTACTTGACTTGACACCAATATATATGTATGGTAGTGAACTAGAAAGTGCTATAAGTAAGCACTAACGTGTATGAGACATGTTCTTGTTGTGTATGTGCAAACATTGCATACATTTTCTTGATACAAGGTGACTTCTTGATTACTTGAAGCATGTTCCTTGTTGAGCTAGTCCACTACTTTTGGATTAGTTCCTCTCCCGTAGTTCAAGTAAATATCTACTTGTACTTTCTTGTGTGAGTCCAGCTGGTTCTCCTTGCTTGTTCGAAAATATATAGGTTCACGCTTGTCGCGAGAGCTGGGGCTTAAGTGACAATCGGGTCCCTATGTATTTCCGCGTGACCCCTTACTACCGGCCATAGTAAGGGCATAGCTTCCTTAGTTGGAGCAATAAGCCTGACTTAAGTGAATGCTAAACTCTTGTCTTGATCACCTCGTGAATATTCATGAGTCGTGATATTGGGAATGACACTGGTTACCGGGTCTTCTGATACATACTGAATAATCTGTTCCTGTTATTGATCGTGATTGTCAAAGTAATACAAGCTACAACAACAATGGTATTCTTGGGAGGAATAAGGAAGGAAGCAATATCCTTATAACTTGCTTGATTAGCTTTATGTGCTACTTGATGAGTGGATTATCCTCTCATATACTTGTTACTTGATGATACTTGATATATGATTACTTGAGTATCTACTTGAATTGCATGATAACATGTCATGTAGTTGCATCTAATAGCTTACTGAGATTTATCTCACCCTTTATTTGTTTCCCCCCCCCAGGAAAGGAAGGATAGTGCGCAGTGAGGCTCGACATAGTTGGGAGCTTGCTTCGCAGGTCGTGATTATTTTGGGGCTTGTGTCCTTTTACACTTGGTGAGGACGATGTATTATGGGTTTTGTAACTCCTTATTTTGGGGTAGACAGTCTTGTTCAGTTCTTGTTGTCCCTAGACATCTTGTATAGTACTCTTAATGCCAGCTTATGTGCTAGGCATGTTTCCGCTGTGTATGTATTAAGTTTGGTTTTAAATTTTCTTGTCTAGAACTCGCGTTGTGAGCTAGTATAGCTCCTTACTCTAGAGTATATATATATCATGTCAGTTTGTTAAACAAATGTCAATAAGTTCTTGTTAAGTTTCTTGTTTCTCGTTAGGCACTCCCATCCAGGTTCGAGGTTCTATTAGGGGATCCCGGGACCTGGGGGCGTGTCATTTTCTATCTCTGAAACTCGAAGAAGAAGGAAGAGGAAGTAGAAGAAGAATCTGGCGTTGTGACCAAGGATCTGGTCTGACCAGAGACTTGGCCACGCGGCCAAGATCGCCCCAAGCCATCTCCGCCGTCCGATGGATCAATCTGCGAGAAGAAGATCTGGCCAATCAGAAGCCTTGGCCACGCGGCCATGATCGTCTCCTTAGGCAAAAATTACAGTTTTACCCCTGTTTTATTCTATGTTTGTTCATTTGGGTCCCTTAACCTATTTTGGCCAGAGTTCGTTATTTTAGGTCGAGAAAGCCTCCGAAAATTTCTATTTCTTTCCAAGAGAAGCATTGGGATTACTTAGGCCATACCGTCTTCATACCTCACACGCATCCCAGCATTTGCTTAGGACCATTGTGGTTGCAGAGACCCGTCCATCTCTATATCATGCGTGTTCTAGATCTATCGCGATTTGCAGAAGCCCTACCATTTATAATTGCGTACGTTTTGGTAATTACCGTTTTTATCTTGGGATTACTTAGACCTTTCCATCTTTATATCTCGCATCATTCTTGTTCGTATCTCCGAACTACGACCGGCTTGATTCCTCCGAGGATACGTAGGAAGCCTGAAAAGGTTTAGCCACCCGACCGACGTGGTCATTTTTTATCCCCAGCAAATGTTTCTTCATAGAAATTTATCCCCAATGGAAGGCGTTGTTCGTTGCTCTCCATCAGAATACAATCGTTCGCAATTTCCTTATTAGATTTGAACTACGTTCGGCTTGATTCCCCCGCGGATACGTAGGTCGCCTGCAAAGGTTCAGCCATCTCGTTATCTTTCCTTCATTTTGAAACTCATGTTTCAAAACAGATCCTTCTTGTTTATCGTCGACCCCCCATTGCCTTGCAAAAAGCGTCGCCGAGGGGCTACTGTTAGTACCCAATCTAAAAATGAGTTTATTAGGGCTTTCCCAAATATACAACGACTTTATAGGAATTAGAAACCTTGCAAAGAGTTGTCCCGGATTCCTAAAATATAGCTCAATGTACTAAAAATGGCCAAAATAGGGTTTCCTTATCTCAGATAAAACCCTAGCTTGAAAATCACATCAGCCAGGAATCATGGCCACGCGGCCACTTCCATCCTTGGCCACGCGGCCAACTTCGACCATGGCCAGGCGGCCATGTTTTCCCCAGAGAATCTCAACCGTCAGATCTCTCCATCAGTTTACTA
This sequence comes from Campanula takesimana, assembly GCA_026119855.1. Classification (NCBI taxonomy): domain Eukaryota; kingdom Viridiplantae; phylum Streptophyta; class Magnoliopsida; order Asterales; family Campanulaceae; genus Campanula; species Campanula takesimana. Next base: position 191,878 of record JAOWBW010001739.1, on the reverse strand, counting down.
TATAAGGCCTCCCTTGCCTCATAATCAAGGATCCGAATTTTAGTCAATCATCCGAGTTTTGATCAATATTAAGCACCCTTAGTGACGAAAACGCTCTCTAATCAAGGCATTCATGCATCCAAGAACACTCTCGAAGTTCCCAAGAAGATCGAATTTTATTTCTTGCTAACATAGGTAAGTTTTCTAACTTTTTCTTCATATTCTTGCCATGTTCTTAGTGTAGATCCATAATATTCATGTTCTTAACATGTTTATTCATATGTTCTTCATATGTTCATAATATGTTCTTCGCATGTTCTTCATGTTCTTAGATTAAAACCTTATTTATGCTAGATTTAGGGTTGTGATCTTCATGTTAACATGTTATTTCATAGCCGATGATGATCTAGGGTTCATCAACCCGAACAGGATCTAAGAACTATTTCTAAACCCTAATCTTTAGGTAATTCCCCCATCATTATGCGTGATTCCGATTCTCCTGCCGATTCTAAATTCTTCTCGAACTACGCTGAACTGAGTTTCTCACTTTGAAAGGAACGTAGGCAATCTTCGGATTCGGTCTCAAACACATTACACACAACATACACCACATCATGATAGAAAGACCGATCATTCGGGCGATAGGAGTGATAACACTTAAAATTCTTCTCTTGTCGTAATTTGACCCCGGAACCCATTAACATGCTTTTTCTCAATGTTTTGGCTATAATGAAAATGGCGTGGAGACTCTCATATTGTTAATGTTGCTATGAATATTTCCCTTTATTATTAATGATTATTGCAAGATACTTCCTATGTGTCGCTTCATCGGAAATGGGTATTCACACCTGGATGAAAACTGGGAAATAAATCTGTCCACCAAAGAAGTATCCGAACCAGTAATAAGAATATCACCCACATAGACCAAAACATAGATTAAATGCATGGAAATGCGGAGAATAAAGAGAGATGTATCGGATACACTGGTAGAGAGAAAGAAAATAATATTTTATCCACTTGGGTAGGATGGGATGAACTAACAAACCCAGGTGGTTGAGTCATAAACACATCTTCATGAAGAGATCCCTGTAGAAAAGCATTATTTATATCCACTTGGCGAAGTGGCCAGCCATGAATTGTAGCAAAGGACAAGATAGTATGGATTGTAGCTGGTTTTACGACCGGAATGAAAATATCAGAGTAATCAATGCCAGGTTGTTGGTGAAATCCTTTGGCAACGAGACGTGCCTTGTGTCGATCTATGGATCCATCCGGGTTATATTTGGTACGAAAAATCCACTTGCAACCGACCACATTCTGGGACAGAGAAGGTGGAACGAGTTCCCAAGTTTGATTTTTGTAAAGCATTATATTCAACCTGCATTGCCTCACGCCAAGCAGGTATTTTAAGGGCTTGAGACACGGTGTTTGGTTCAGGGACATAGTTGGATGGATAAGTGGTGAGGTTGAGTTTATTTATGGGTTTTGTGATGTTGTTTTATATCCGGGTGCGGGGACCTTTGTGTTGTGGGGACAGCTGGAGAAGGGGAGATTCAGAGGAGGAACTGGCAGGAGTGTGTGCGGTTGTGGGGGAGGAAGTGGATGTAGTTGTTTCGGGTGAGGGTAATGTGGGTGAGACAGAGGGTGTATTCTGTGGTTTGGCAGTTTGAGGTGAGACAGAGGGTGTTTTCGGTGGTGAAGGTGTTGACATTAGAAGAGTGGGGATGCGTAGAGTGCACCAGTGATCAGCAGAAGCATTGGAGGAATTGGGAAGAAGTTCGAATGTAGAGAAAGGGAAGTGAGATTCAACAAACTTGACATGGCGAGACACATAAATTTTGGAGGTTTTTAGGTTCGAGACAATAGTAAGCGCTTTGTGTAGGGGAGTAGCCGACAAAAACACATGGAGCATATTTAGGAGAAAGTTTGTTGGTGGTGTATGGACGAAGCCAGGGGTAATACAAGCACCCAAAGCACCGTAGTTTTTGGTAGTTGGGAGGATGACCGAGAAGGATAGAATAGGGTGAGGCAAGTTGTAAGGTAGGAGTGGGCATGCGATTGATTAGATAGGAGGTTGTGACAAATGCTAGAGACCAATATTGGAGAGGCATATGGGCATGAGTGAGAAGAGACAGCCCGGTTTCCACAATGTGGCGATGGCGACACTCAGAGTACCCATTGTGTTCTGGTGTGTGTGGTGGGGATGTGAGATGAGTAATGCCATGAGATATGAGTGTTGTGTTTCGTAGTAACATGCACAGCGGAATATAGCATTTAAAATTTAATGAAACCCAAAGCCTATAGATCCATTCATATGATTATAGCAAATACATCTACAATGAATACTAGAATACTAACCCTTGAAGCGTCTCCTTAGAAATCTTGAATTCGGTGGGGCTTTTCGAAACTTGATCACGAACACGATCACGAACAAGATCACGAACTCGAAGATGATAAGCGTCACCCTCTAACGGTATCCACACCACGAACGAATATCAAGAATCACTTGATCTTGGTTGCTAGACCACAAATAACTATATGGAATAATATATGTGTTCTTGTTCTTCACTTTGGAGATCTTAGAACAAGAATAAACTCTCTCAAACTCTTTGGAGGCTTTCACAATTGCATTAGTCTGATTAGGGCCGTTAGAGCTCATTTTTATACTCATTAGGCCTATTCCAAATAGGTAACAAGTGTCCAAACCTGAGACAATACGGACTTAGGAAATCCCCAGCTGAAACCGACTGGTCCGGCCGGGTCCTTTCCTTGGTCCGCCCGGATCACCTGGAGGTCCGACCAGGTCCTTGTCCTGGTCCGGCCGGACCCTCCTGCTTTCCAGCTTTGTCCCTCTAACTCCTAATATTCCTCAAAGGCCCTTTGACCCTTAATTCCATTTAAGTCTTTTATTAGATTCGTTCTAATGTGTGTGACCCTTTAGGATTATACTAAGTTGGCAATGGGTATCACCCCATAAGATATGATTAGGTTCTAGCAAACCATCATACCTACCCAATTAGTATAACTGTATAAGTTCGTATCCTTTATAGAACATATTACAATCTCTTTGTTCTCGATGTCTATTGAACGTAACCCATGGTCAATGGTCAACTTACATTGTTCAATGCTTTCTCGATCCCGAATGTATTGATACATCAAATCATATTTGAGCACGGCCATGCATTTCATCAATACCATTCATCAAGTGGCCAAAGCTTGACATCTCTCTTGATGAGGAACAAATCCTTTCTTGGCTTATTACTCTTCCCTACATGATTCCGATTATGCCAATCATATTCTTTATAACTACCCAGTTAGGGGTAACGTTTGAATATGTCAAACATAATGTTCATCAAGTGGAAGACTGTAATAACCTCAAGTCTAAAGATTCCAGTAATATAACTATATGAGACTTAATTATGACATTGTGACCATGACATAAATCTCATATGGGTCAGTCCAGTATTTAGTCTCCAACAAATACCCATAAGTTTAATTGTATCCCATACACCATAATCATCATATGATTATCTATTAAACTTATACTAATAATTAATACATAATTATCAGGGACGGGGATTATTATAATAAACATGCAAAGAATATAATAATCAAACATTCAATATCTTTATTAAAACATAATCAATAGATAACATTAATCGTTCTCATAACGTGCCTAGAGCATCATACAACACCAACAATCTCCCACTTGCACTAGGCCTAATTAATGTATTGAATACCCATAGACCTAACATGACCATCATGCTTTGCTTGTGGAAGACTATTTGTCAATGGGTCGGCAATGTTATCATCAGTCGGTACTCTGCATATATTTACGTCTCCTCTATCAACGATCTCTCGAATGATATGAAAACGCCTAAGTATGTGTTTGGATTTCTGATGTTATCTTGGTTCCTTTGCTTGAGCAATAGCACCATTATTGTCACAATAAAGGTCTATTGGGTTAGCAATGCTAGGAACCACTTCTAGTTCAACAATGAACTTCTTGATCCAAACAGCCTCTTTTGCAGCATCGGATGCAGCAATATACTCAGCTTCCGTTGTAGAATCTGCGACGGTACTTTGCTTAGAACTCTTCTAGCTAACAGCACCTCCATTTAGCATAAATACACATCCAGATTGCGATCTTAAATCATCCTTGTCAGTTTGGAAGCTTGAATCTGTGTAACCACTTACAACAAGATCATCTTCCAATCCTCCATACACCAAGAACGAATCTTTAGTCTTTCGTAAGTACTTAAGAATCGTCTTGACTGCAATCCAGTGACTCTCACCGGGATCTGATTGGTATCTGCTCGTCATGCTCAAAGCATACAAGACATCTGGTCTAGTACATATCATGGCATACATGATTGATCCAATTGCGGAAGCATATGGAATCCCAATCATCCTCTTACGCTCATCAGTCGTCTTAGGACACTGATTCTTGCTTAGAGTTATGCCATGGCCTACTGGAAAATTTCCTCTCTGTGAGTTTTCCATGCGGAATCTCTTAAGAACTTTGTTAATATATGTATCTTGACTTAAACCAATTAATTTCTTAGATCTATCACGATAGATTCTAATGCCAAGGATATACGCGGCTTCTCCCATATCTTTCATTGAGAAACACTTTCCTAACCAAGTCTTTGCAGATTGCAATGCAGGAATGTCGTTTCCAATGAGCAATATGTCATCAACATATAGTACTAGAAATAATACTACGCTCCCACTAATCTTCTTGTATACACAAGGCTCATCTTCGTTCTTGATGAAGCCAAACTCTTTGACCGATTCATCAAATCGAAGATTCTAACTCCTTGAAGCTTGCTTCTATCCATAGATGGATCTTTGCAACTTGCATGCTTTATTATAATTTTTTGGAATTACAAAACCTTCAGGTTGTGTCATATAAACATCCTCAAGTAAGTTCCCATTAAGGAACGCTGTTTTGACATCCATTTGCCATATCTCATAGTCAAAATATGCGGCTATGGCTAGTAAAATTCTTATAGACTTGATTATTTCTACGGGCGAAAAGGTTTCATCATAGTCGATTCTATGAATCTTCCTATAGCCTTTCGCTACAAGTCTAGATTTATAAGTATGCACCTTTCCATCCATGTCAGTTTTCTTTTTGAAAACCCACTTGCATCCTATGGTTTTTACACCTTCGGGCGCATCAATCAAGTTCCAAACTTGATTATCATACATGGACTTAATTTCAGATTCCATGGCTCCAAGCCATTTTTCTGAATCAGGAGCGGACATCGCTTCTTGGTAGGAAGTAGGTTCATCATCAACTATTACTTCCACCTCATTGCTATCCGTCATGAGAAATCCATATCTCTCAGGTTCGGATCGCACTCTACTAGTTCTGCGAAGAGCTTGAGTATTCTGAATAGGCTCCACAACTCCTTGTGAAACTTGTTCAGATCCAACATTTTGTTCCATGTCATTTTCGGATTCTCGAACCTCTTCGAGATTAATTTTACTCCCACTAGTTCCTTTGGAGAGAAACTCTTTCTCTAGAAAGGTACCATCTCGGGCAACAAACACATTGTTGTCCGTGCGGTTGTAAAAGTAATAACCCTTAGTTACCTTAGGGTAACCCACAAAATAACAATTGTCAGATTTTGGTGCAAGTTTGTCAGAGATCATTCTCTTAACATAAGCCTCACATCCCCAAATCTTCATGAAAGACAAACTAGGTTTTCTTCCAGTCCACATCTCATATGAAGTCTTTTGAACAGATTTAGTTGGAACTCTATTTAGTGTAAGAGAAGCAATTTCTAGTGCATGTCCCCAAAAGGATAAAGGAAGATCAATTTGACTCATCATGGAGCGGACCATATCCAATAAAGTCCTATTTCTCCGCTCAGACACACCATTCCATTGTGGTGTTCCGGGTAGAGTTAATTGTGAAACAATTCCACAATCTTTAAGATGATTGTCAAATTCTTGGCTTAAATATTCTCCACCACGATTGGATCGAAGTGATTTAATAGTTTTGCCAAGTTGATTTTGTACTTCATTTTGAAATATTCTAAATATCTCAAAAGACTCACTTTTATGTTTCATTAAGTAGACATAGCCATATCTACTAAAATCATCAGTAAAAGTTATGAAGTATTGATATCCTCCCGTAGCACTGCTGCTCATTGGTCCACACACATCAGTATGTATGAGTCCCAATAAGTAACTGTCCCTTTCACTACTCTTAGTAAAAGGTGTCTTTGTCATCTTTCCAAGTAAACAAGACTCACAAGTTTCATATGATTCAAAATCATGTGAATCTAAAAGTCCGTCCCCATGGAGTTTTGAGATACGCTTCTCATTTATATGACCAAGATGGAAATGCCACAAATAAGTATGATTTACATCATTAGGTTTGGATTTCTTATTTACATTATAATATTCTCATTATTCCCACTTTCAACATCAAGAACATAAAGGCCATTAAATGAACATGCAGTACAATAAAGCATCTCATTTAAATAAATAGAAAACTTCTTATTCTTAATAAGAAAACTATAACCTTCATTATCCAAACAAGAAATTGAAATAATATTTCTACTTAAATCCGGAACGTAATAACAATTGTTCAAAACAAGAATTAACCCGCTAGGTAAAATGACATCATATGTTCCTACGGCTAATGCAGCAACTCTTGCTCCATTTCCCACGCGTAGGTCCACTTCGCCATCTCTAAGTAGTGTTGTTCAATAGATACCTAGGTCCTAGAATTACTTAATCCCAATCATGTCTACACTTAGGGTCCCCCAATTTTATTAGAACCTTTTTAAGGTGCCCTTAGGATCCTTTGTGATCAGCACAGGTGTATTTCAACTCTTCATTCAAGACAAACCAGCAAGAGGAAGCAAATCAGCAGACCAGTAAACAAGTTGCCGATCAACTTGCTACAGAAGTTGCCGATCAACTTATTAAAGAAGTTGCCGATCAACTCCATTCACAACATGCCGATATGATAGACAGTCTGCACTATCAGTCAGGTGACATCATTTCATTAAAGTCAACCTTGCTGATTGTCTCTATACTGTTTTATCATAAAGTAGTTTACCTGCTCTGTAATGATTTCTACGCCGTCTGACACATAGCTACTTTTAGCTATACTCTGTCTCTACTTGCTTTTGCAGGTAACCGGTTGAGACAAAGGGGTCTTTACCCATCAGACTTTTAAGGCACGCGTATCTTCGCCATTAATGCCAAGGATACTGCATTAAATGCTCCTCACCTACCCAGCTGGAAATTCAAATGTTATCCTTCTTCAACAAGCTAAGACATTAACTCCTCCTATATATAGAGGACTCAGTGCATTGAAGAAGGGTGGTGATTTTAGTGCATTGAAGAGAGTTGGTTGTTTGCAGCATTCATTGAAGCTCAAACATTCCTTGTCCAGATAATTATTAGATCATTTAATAGGACATACACTTGTGCACAAACTCTACAACACTGTTAGTATTCCCGAACTAGATTATTTTAAGGAATACGTTGTCTGAGTTTTCACACACCCACCTGAGTGAGATAAGTTCTTTTGAACTTGCCGCTCAAATACACTTGGTCAGATATTTGTTTTACGATTCATTAAACTATCTCTAGAATTTAGTCTTTGTATCCGGCAAAGCCGCTCTTGTAATAGACTAGGGATATTTAATAGTGCTCTTAACCCAAATCCAAGTTCTGACCAAACTTGGTAGAGGACGTAGTAGTATTTACACTGTGAACCTCTCCAAATCTCTGTGTCCTCTGTTACTTACTGTCCTTGCCGGTTGGAACTCTATCACCGGAAAATCATTACTGTTCTTGCTGACTCATCATCATTTCTATTGACCAATCTCTTGAAACTGCATTGAACTTTTAGAAACTACTTTGTGTTTAAACCAAGCTCTCAAAACCTTTTTATAAACTGATTTTGTGTGAGTTAAAACAAGTCATATCTTCTCCGCTGCGCTTACTGAAAATAGTTTGCAATCTGATAAGTGACTTTGCATTTATAAAAGTGTTTCTTTGAAAAAGTTTTAATTAGGCTATTCACCCCCCCCTCTAGCCTATTTTCCTACCAATTGGGCCTAACAATTGGTATCAGAGCTTGGAATTTTGAAAGAAATTTCCAAGCTTTGCAGCTTGTTTGCCGATACCATGGCAGGAAAAATCATGCAGTCATTCAACATCACCACCATTCCGTTGTTGAATGTCAACGAGTTTGGTGTCTGGAAATCTCGTATGATAAAGTATATGAACTCAATCGATGACCGGTTGATGAAGGTCATAGAAGGTGGTCCAATCATTCCGTTAAAAGTTTCAACCACCTACAGACCTATTCCCTCCACTCCGCTGACACAACATGCTGATCGAGAAACTGAACAGGAAACCCATGTTCAGATTGATGAAACTTTGATTGAGAAACCCAGAGAGGAATGGACCGACGACGACAAACTTTCTGCTGCCCTAGATGGAAAAGCATGCCACATTATCTCTTGTGGTTTGGATGACAAGCAATACAAACTTATTGACTTGTGCTCCACGGCTCAAGAATGCTGGAACAAGCTCCTTGCATACTTTGAAGGTGACGAGCAGGTGAAGGACAACAGACTCTACGATTGCATTGCTGAGTTTGAATCCTTCAAGAAACAAGATGGTGAATCACTAAGGAGTGCCTACGACAGATTTTGCGAGGTAAGTAATTTATGTGCTTCATTAGGTAAAGTTTATACTATAAAAGATCTTAATATTCGTTTTCTAAGTTCTTTGGGAAATGAGTATCATACTAAGGTCACCGCTGTTAGAGAAGTGAGAGACTTAAACAAGACTTCTATTCAGAATCTTGTGTCTAGTCTATTTCTGTATGAGAGAGAACTGCAAAAACTTAACGTTCTCGACAAAAATTTCAAAAACTTGTCTCTATCAGCTCAGTCACAGATATCCTTTCCTTCAAACAAATTCCCTCCTATAGATCCACCTCAAACATCCTGCAGTTCCAATACCCATGAAATAACCTCAGAAAAACCTATGGAAGAAGACGAATTTGCCGCCTTCGCTAGGAACTACAAAAGGTTTAAAGACTTCAAAAGGATGCAGAAAGGAAACTACCAGCAACCAAAATCCTTCACACCACCATTTCAGAAACCAGCAAGCTACAATAAACCCTCTACCAGTGCTACCGATGGAAAGAACAACAAAGGTGATCTGGTCTGCTTCAACTGCAGAAAACCTGGTCACTTTGCTTCTAAATGTCCTCAACCAAAATATGAATACATGAGGAAGTCATTCAACCAGAGACATCCTAAGTCTAGAAGCTTTGTTGCCGATGAAAGCACAGAAAAGGCCTTGCCAGTTTGGTGTGAAACTGATTCCGATGAAGATGCCGATGTAAGTTTTGTCGCCCTAGATTTGGAAGATGCCGATGTATCATCATTGCCGACTCCAGTCTACCGAGATCCATCTCCACCAAGAACTCCAGTCAAAGAAGAATCTGCTGGAAGACCTCAACCACACTTCAAAGAAATAAGTGTCAATGCTGGAAACCCATATGGATACAAAGTACACCAAGTGGGAACCTCACTCTATGGCCAGTGTAACTCTTCTCAATTTACCACCAACAAATCAAAATCCTTACCGATGACCAGAAAACTATTATTCAATGAACAATCTAGCATTGCCAAAAACATATCAAAACCTATCTCTTCCCTACCTGACTTCTCTCCTGGACCCATTGCCTCTGCTCCTAAAATTTTAGCTGATCCTTGTCCTGAAATATCCAAAGCTGAAATGATAGAGACAATGGATGAACTTTTTATCGATCATGAGAAGCTGAGTAGCGTTCATAAAGTGATGGCTGCTGATTTCAAAAGAATTTCTAACGAGAATAGCTCGCTTATGTCTGAACTTTCGGTTCTCAAAGGAAACGAGCTTGAGTCTATTTCTTTAAAGAAAGAAAACCTGGATCTCAAATGCCAAGTAGCAGTATTGATAGCTCAGATCGAAGATCTTGTGAAAAGAAAAAATCATCTCTCAAAGATTGTTGATTCTTACACAAAATCTAGAGTTGCTGTTGAAACAATCCTACAGACCCAAATGTCATATAAGGACCAATCTGGGTTAGGATTTGATTCCAGCAGCAGTAGCTCTACTAAAACTTGTGCTACCGAGAAAAAGGATGAGAAAGTTGAATGTAATCCTGTTAACTCAGTGCATAAGGATGCTAAGCCAATATACAGTGCTGTGGCAATGAAGTATCCAAAGAACCAGAACAAAAGGAATGATAAGCACAAACAAAGATATGTTAAGGTTGCTGATACTGAGTCTGCCGATAACGGTATTCTTGGTGATTACATCAGCAGAGCAAGTGCTGCCGATCTGACCTCCTCTGCTGCCGATGGACAAGTGCCTAAAAAGGTAACTGCCAAAGGTAAACAGAATGGAAAGAAAGGCAACACTGGCACCTTTAAACCTACTAAGTTTGTGCCTGCTCAATTCCCTAGTTCTGCCGATGCACCGACTAAACAGAATGATATTCTACCGACTCCACAGCCTATCAGTCAAGTGAGATGTTCTAATTGTTTTGATTATGGTCACAAGGCTCATGAATGCCTCTTGAAGCACCTATCTGGACCCACTGAGGTTTCATCCTCAAGTGGTGGCCAGATGTGGTTGCCAAAGAGGAACTAACCCTCGGACCCTTGAATAAGGGAGACCATAAGCATACCGTTTTATTTCAGGATTGCTTCATGGCCTCAACTGGTGCAAGCAAGGATTTGTGGATTCTAGATAGTGGCTGCTCAAGACATATGACAGGATTTGCAGATCTTCTTGCCGATACTATCGAAGCATCAGGTCCCCCAGTAGTGTTTGGTGATAATGCCAGAGGAAAAATCATCGGTATAGGTACCATCAAGAGAGGTGCAGTTACTGTACAGAAGGTCTCTCTAGTGGATGGTCTGAAACACAACCTTCTATCAATATCACAATTCTGTGATAAAGGAATGCAATGCGTATTTACTACTTCCAGTTGCTATGTGAAAGACATTGCTTCCAATGAAACTCTTCTCATTGCCAAACGTAAAGGTAACATTTATGCAGTAGACTTAAGTGCTATTACTGGTGTTGCTAATGTTTGTTTTGTAGCTAAGAACATCAGTGAGAACTCATGGCTATGGCACAAGAGACTCAGTCACTTGAACTTCAAATATCTATCCAAGCTTGCCGGTTCAAATCTTGTTACCGGTCTGCCTCAAGTGTCTGCTGATCAAGCAAAGAAATGCAAGGCCTGCCAGCTTGGAAAACAACATAAGTCATCTTTCCGAAGCAAGCCTTGCATGTCAACTTCTAAGTGCCTCCAATTGCTACATATGGATCTATTTGGCCCCACATCTACAGCAAGTATCGGGGGAAGTAGATACACCTTGGTTGTAGTAGATGACTTCTCTAGATATACTTGGGTGGAAACCTTCAGTCACAAAGATGACACCTATGCTGTTGCCACCAAGTTATTCAGACTACTACAAACTCAGAAAGAAAGTGATATCATCAGTATGAGATCAGACAACGGCACTGAATTCAAGAACAATGGTATTGCTCAGTACTGTGATGATCATGGTATAGACCACAACTTCTCAGCTGCCGGTACACCACAACAAAATGGTGTTGTTGAGAGGAAGAACAGAACTCTCATTGAAGCTGGTAAGACCATGATTGCCGAAGCCAGGCTGCCGAAGTACTTTTGGGCTGAAGCGATCAATACAGCCTGCTTCACCCAGAACAGATCTCTAATCAACAAATTTCATAACAAGACTCCTTATGAACTCTGGAGAGGCAGAATTCCCAACATTGGATTCTTCAAGATATTCGGCTGCAAATGTTACGTGCTATACAATGGAAAAGAGCACAGAGGTAAATTTGATGAGAAAGCTGATGAAGGAATCTTTGTTGGATACGCTAAACACAGTAAGGCCTTTCGAGTTTTCAATAAGAAACTTTTGAAAATTGTTGAATCTGTTCATGTAACCTTTGATGAATTTGATTTGTTAGAGTCTGACAAGGCTCCAAATAGTACTAATGTGTCTAGTGCTCATAAGACAAGTGAATCCAGTAATACTAATCCTGCAGATCAAGTACCAGCTGCTGATCCAGTCATTTCAGCAGAAGAATCAGCAGATGCTCCGTATTTTCCTTCATCAGCAGAACCAGAACCTACTGATGAATTTCATAATCCGTTTGCCGATGCAAACTCTGCTGATCATCCTGAAGACAGATCTAGCCCTCAACCAATTTCTGTTATAAGACCTAATCCTCCAAGCTTTCATCCACCTCTCACTCAAAGTTCTTCTCCTACACCATCTGCTGATCTTGATCCTCCTCTAGAATCCTTACAACAAGAATCAGTAAGACAAGATGTGCCGAGAGAAGTCAGAACAGTTCGTGATCATCCATTAGAAAATGTGATTGGTGATGTCTTTGGTCCCAGATTAACAAGGAACCTTAGTAGAGCATTTGCTGAAAGCCTTTTCTCATCTGCTATAGTCTCCGATATAGAACCAAAGAAGACTGAAGAAGCTCTTGCCGATCCTGGTTGGGTTGAAGCCATGCAAGAGGAACTGAATCAGTTTAAAAGATGCAAAGTTTGGGAACTTGTGCCAAGACCAACTTCTCAGCAAGTTATTGGTACTAAGTGGGTTTATAGGAACAAATTGGATGAAGCTGGGAAAATCATTAGAAACAAAGCAAGGTTAGTTGCTAAAGGCTACCGTCAAGAGGAAGGAATCGACTACGATGAGACATTTGCTCCTGTTGCAAGATTGGAAGCTATAAGACTTTTCTTAGCCTATGCTGCCTTCAAAGAATTCAAGCTATATCAAATGGACGTGAAAAGTGCCTTCCTGAATGGAGAACTCCAAGAACTAGTTTATGTTGAACAACCACCAGGTTTTGAGGACTCCAAGAAGCCTGATCATGTCTACCGATTGAAGAAAGCTCTCTATGGCCTAAAGCAAGCTCCAAGAGCATGGTATGAAACCCTATCTAAGTCTTACTTAGCGATGGCTTAGGCTTCACTCGAGGTAAAATCGATACTACTTTATTTGTTGCCAAGCATAAGGGTCATTCATTGTTTGTTCAAATTTATGTCGATGATATTATTTTTGGTTCCACTAACGAATCACTTTGCAAGAGATTTGAGAAACTGATGCAGAGCAAGTTCGAGATGAGCATGATGGGTGAACTAACATATTTCCTTGGACTTCAAGTCAAACAAACCCATGAGGGAATATTCATCAGTCAAGCCAAGTATGCCAAAGAACTTATCAAGAAGTTTGGCTTTGAAAATGCTCACTCTCAAAGCACACCGATGGGCACTAACATTCATTTAGATAAGGATGAGTCTGGTAAGAAAGTAGACATGACTGTCTACCGAGGTATGATCGGCTCACTCCTCTATCTTACTGCCAGTAGACCAGATATTATGTTTGCTGTTTGTGTTTGTGCCAGGTTTCAAGCTGACCCTAGGGAATCCCATCTGCAGGCTGTAAAACGTATTATTAAATATTTATGTGGCACTGCTAACCTTGGATTATGGTATGCAAGAGATTCATCTTTCAATCTAATAGGTTACTCAGATGCAGACTTTGCAGCTTGTAGGGTGACCAGAAAGAGTACAAGTGGAACTTGCCAATTTCTTGGTGATAGATTGGTGTCTTGGTCCTGTAAGAAGCAAGCATCAATTTCCACTTCCACTACTGAAGCTGAGTACATAGCTGCCGGCAGTTGCTGTTCACAGATTCTATGGATGAAGCAGCAGCTGGTTGACTATGAAGTTCCATCTCAAATTTGTCCCATCTATTGTGACAACCAATCAGCAATCTCAGTTTCAAACAACCCGGTCATGCATTCCAAAACCAAGCACATAGACATCAAGTATCACTTTCTGAAGGAACATGTTGAGAAGGGGAATGTAGTGCTGCTCAAAGTTCATACTGATTTCCAAAGAGCAGACATACTAACAAAGCCCTTGGATCAGAAAAGATTTGAATTCCTCAGAGGTGAATTAGGTATGATTGATTTTTATGGTTAAACTTGTGCTAACTTTGCTACTTGTGTTAGTCTGCCGATCAAATCAGCAGAGCATCAGTTATCTTGCCGACTACGAACCTGCCGACAAAATCTTGCCGATCAAAATTTTGTCAAAATCATCTTGCCAATTCTATCTATATATCTTGCCGATTCAATATCTTGCCGATTCAATCATTTTGCCGATTCAAAATCATCTTGCCGATTGATAATATCAAATCAGCACGTCTCTGCAAAAGTTAAGATTCCTGACACATGACGTGAGCAATCAAATCAAAGGTACATCGGTCACACCATCTCCCTGACACGTGTGTGTACCTTTATTATCCAAAATCGTGTCAAGATGTATTCCATTTAATGCGATACATCAGCAGGTAAACAGGTCATCATCACTTCTATCTTATTTTTGACTAATTTACCCTTTTACTTTTAACTGTTCACCTTACTGATTTGTGTGCGCATTAATTTTTGCGTGCGCACGTTCTTCGAGATTATAGGTACAGTTATTTCTCTCCCTTGCCCTTTCATATTCTCTCTCTCCCCCATAACATATATAACGCCTTTCAAAATTCCATTAAGCTTTTTCTCCGCCATTTTTTCTCTCTGCTCTCTATTCTCTCTATCTCTCCTCTTTCCAGATTATCAGTTCATCGTTTTATTTGTTCATCTATTCATAATCTGGTAAGTGTTAATGTTTATACTCTACTCATTTCTAATCATTTATGGTTTGATTTGTCTTTATTTCTAACATTGAGAGTTGTTTGAGTAATTTTGCAGACAATGTCCGGCGAAAAAGATATCTACGGAGGCTATGTTGACTCCGACTACTTCAACGACGAAGCCGACGGGGTTTTCTTGAAGAACCTTCTTCTTGGGTCCCTGCTTGATTCGTTCATCACTCCATCAGGAGTTAGTTCAGTATTTGTGGATCTTGTCAAAGAATTCTTCTCAAACTCTTCTGTTGTCCGCTCTCGTGCTGACTCCTCCGTTATCGTCTCCATCAATTCTACTGTTTTGGGCGTGGAGATCTCTCTTTCTCCCTCTTCTATCTCTGAAGTTTTTCCCAATCTTGGGAATGAAGGGTTGAGTGCTCTAGTTGATGAGCAGGAACTGGATAGGGCTTGGATTATCATGAGAGGTGCTGGCACAAGGCTTAGTGGCACTAATCATCTGAAGATTCACTATCCCCGAAGATACTATGCTTTGGCTGAGATAGTTGATAGATGTCTCATTTGCCGATCTGGATCCCACAGCAATATTACTAATGTGCAGTTTGAAGCTATGGCCACCATTGTTCTGCAGATTGAGTTCAACTGGTGTGCCTACATATTCAGGATTATCGCTACGGCTGCTGATAAGTGGGCTTCTGACAGATTGAAGAACAAGGCCAATCCTGGAAAAGGATGCCATTATCTGTTGATAAGTATGATTCTGAGGAGAAATGCCAATGTAGTGGCTGCCGATCGCTTTCCATCCAGCTTGCCTTTCAATAGGTTGAAGTTCTTTGATGCTAAGGATTGGAAAAGGATTTCAAAGAATGCTTCCAGTGCCGATGCCCCCTCTGTTGCTCCTGCACCTGTTATGACTCAGAGGAAGAAAAAGGCAAAGACCATTCCTTCAGTTGCTTCTCAATCAGCAGCAGTCTCTACTCCTGCTCCTTCAACTGATAGGATTCTTGCCGATTCTACTCCTGGTGCTCCAAAGAAAAGGAAACTGGTAAAGGTTGCCGATCAAGTGGTAATAAAGAAGGTGAAGCTTGCCGATGAAGTTCCTTCTTCCACTATTCCTCCTGCTGATCCAAGAGCCAAGCTAATTAGGTTTGCCCCTGCTCATCTTGCCGGTGCTTCCCTAACTACCGATCCTACTGTCAAGGTTGAAATTCCGGATGAAGAATTCACTGATGACTTTGCCGATGGCAAAAGTATTGAGGATGTCATTGAGAAGCTCAAGTCTCAGACTCCTAGGAAATGCACTCCAATCAGAAACCCAACTTTCCACACCTTCTACAAGAATCCTTGGTCCTTCACCAACAAGGTCTTGATCAAGAAATGGGTCTTTCCGATTGACCATCTGCCTCCCTTTATTCGTCGTCTTCTTCAGTTTCATGAAGAGATGAAAGACACTGTCATTCCCGGAAATCCTGCTGATTATGTTGATCAAAAGAGTTTGGACAGACACACTGATATGTGGAAAGAGAAGTTTGTCCCTCTATCAAAGTTCAAGCAGTTGAAAGAGGCTGAACTAAAGCTCAATTTTGGTCGGTATTTTGAATTCCTACCACTACACTGGAACCAAGTCTATCTTTTCAAGATAGAATTAGACAAGACTTGATGGTTCAGGACGTGTGGCTCATCTATGCCAGGACATTTAATCAGCTCTCTCAATTCACAGAGTTTGATCCGTATCAGATTGGAAGACTTGAAAATGATGAAGATTTGCTGCCATACAATGATGATGAGGCTCCTGCTGTCAGCCCTCTCAATGCTCACTTTCATAGATCAGTAAAGAAGGTCACTATGGACTTGATTGAAAAGTCTAATGAATTTCTGTTGAAGCAAGATGCCGATCGTCGTGCCGCTGAAGACCTTGCCGATAAAGATGCTCATGTTCCTTCGCCAAGCAGCAGCAAGACCGAGATAGATGCCGATGTTCACTCTGCCGATGATGCAGATGCTGCTGATAAAGAGTTTGTTGCCGATGGGCGTGATGATGCTGATGAAGATGGTGATTCTACTGATAGTGATGCTGATGATGATGGTGCTGATTTATTTAGTGATTTAGTTTGTGCTCACAAAGTTGCTGCTGACTCTCCTTCCACTTCACTTACAACAGATAGTGACAAGATGCCAATCAGAACTGTCATGACTAAAGCTCCCTCTGCTGAAGTCTTTACAGAATCTGTATTGAAGGATGATAGTAGTGTTGAAGGAAGTCATGCTGATGAACATTTTAAGGAGATAGTGGAATTTCAAGTTGAGACAACTACTGACACTCAACCTCTGATTGAAGTATCTACCGACCTACCTGCCCCAGTTGAGACAACTATAGACACTCAACAGATGGATGTATCTGTTTCAGGAGGAGAGACTGATGAGAAAACTACTGACACTCATCTTGCTGAGCAAACTACAGACACTCAGTTAGTTGCAGTTACTCCTGAAATACAGATTGTCCCCCCTACTGGTATTAAGGAGATTGTGGAGTTGGGAGGAGGTGCTGATGATATTACTCCTAATCTGGATGCTGACATTGCTGCTAGTCTACAGTTTGAAGAGATTCTTCTACAGCCTTTGTTCAGCTTGCCGTCTGTTATCACCCCTCGCTTGTCGGCTCCTGCTGCTGCTCATGCCGCTGCTCATGCCGATGTAGATCATGCCGATGAGATAGATCCTGCTGATTACATGGTGGTTGGAGAACAAGCCTTTGTTGATCCTGATGCTGTTGATACTTCTCCACCACCCAGCTATGATTATTTTCTCAATGGGAAGGATATGATGTGCTCAAACTGGTACACTTCCAATGCATCTATCCCCTCCAACAAATTTGGACAGCCTCTCTTCACTGTTCATCCAAGGTTATCCTTCAAGTATACCTTAGGCAAATGTCCACTCCCATTCGGCAAAGACCTCCCTCATGTCACCAAGCATAAATTCTCTCCAGGAGATTCTACCAGTGATAGTCCAATCTATCTTCCCTGGATTCTCAATGATGATGACATTTTTTCGTACAAAGGGAAAGACTCCTCGGATTTCTAGACTTAATGTTGGTCCCAAAGGGCAACAAGGGTATGAAAAATAGCTAGAGGGGGGGGTGAATAGCTGTTTTAAAATTATTTTCGTACCCTTGATAAACTCAATTGCAAATGCGCACTTTATCAAGTAAGCGTAATGAAATACGCCTAAGTGAGTGAGTGAAATGCACAGCGGAATTTAGTAATGAAAATAGGCGCAAAGTGATAAAGGGAGCGCAACACACACACTAAGTATTTTGTCTCAAAGTGAGTGAAATAAGGAACTAAGGCAAATGATATAACAACACAACACAATTCAGTTCAATCAATCTACAATGAGTAAACAAGCAAGTAGTGAGTGAAAATAATAACTTGAAAGAAATAACAAGATAATAACACAAGCTATTTGGAGAGGTTCGATCAATGAAAGATCTACGTCCTCTACCAAGATGGTTAGTCTTGGATTTCTAATGGAGATCTTATATAATGAGTGAGTGTTACAAATTACAATGTTTGAGCTTATACACTAACTCAAGATCTATTACTATGAAAGAACAAATCCAAAACAATAACCGGTGTATCTCTAAAAGATGAATCTAAATGATTAATCTTCAAGAGGTGCGTGTGTGTTCTGAGTATCAAGGCTCTTTAGATCTTTGAGATGGAGAGCACAAGAAACTAAAGTGTTAAGGCTTGAAGATCTGGGCTAAGGATGAAGGTATGAAGATGTTCTTGAGAGGCGCATGGCGCGAATGTAGAAGGCGCGTG
Source organism: Campanula takesimana (assembly GCA_026119855.1). Lineage (NCBI taxonomy): Eukaryota > Viridiplantae > Streptophyta > Magnoliopsida > Asterales > Campanulaceae > Campanula > Campanula takesimana. The sequence goes on along the minus strand of JAOWBW010001739.1, from coordinate 173,319 downwards.
GCGCGTGGCGCAGGAGGCGCATATGCGCGGCTCAAACTCACTGAGTGAATTTTTTGAAACTTGATCTTCTTGCCCTATTTCTAAGCCTATTCTATAACAATGGACAACTTAAAAAATGAAGTATAAATACTTCTTACATGTGGGTCTAAAGTCCATGAAATAAAACTTAGGTGATGGATCAATCAAATCTAATAAATCCTATTACATTAAAACTGAGATATGTGTGGGCATACCCAACACTTAAGAAGAAAGTGGCCTATGATCCAATTCGATCTAGACCAGGACAGATAAAGATTAGAGGTGAATCTACCCTTCCCGGTCCTTCTCCAACTGAAGTGTGCATCACTACAAATGGATGGATGAGAAGCTGCTTGATGATCAATGATCTGCTGACTGACATCATTGAAGTTAGGCATACCAATCCTCGTGGCCTTCTTTATTTGATCAAGTCTGCCGCTTTGGCTATGACTCTGCCATTATTTCATCCCCGTCAGCGTGCCGATCATCTAGTCTATACCTCAAGGCTGATGAATGCCGGGTTAATGACTATGATTCTTGAAGGTCGTGCTTATTTGAACTTAATCTTGGCTACCTTCCTTTCACTTGAAGACGATGGTATGTTTCATCTGCCGACTGATCGTGCTGTTATAGTTCATCCAGATTTTCCCTTGCCGATCTTTCGTGCCGATGATTCTGATGATCTCATTGTCTCAACTTTTGTCCCTGCCGATTTCTTCTCTTCTGCTGATGATGCTGCACTTCAATGGTTCTTACTCATTCCTGCTGCTCCTGTTCCTCCATCTCCCTCTGAGCCGATCTTGATCTCCTCTGATGATGAGATGATGACTGATGATGTACTTATTGAAGATGCTGATCTGAATAATGAAGATTTTATCCCTTCAATAGTGCTCCCAACGTCTGCCAGTATTTTCCAGCCGACCATCGTCAACAGTCTGTATGAGTATTTGAAGTTTAGTGAAGGCGATTTCACAAATCAGCAAGTGCCTGCCACTCGTGCTGATATTGGTGATATGGCTCTTTCTGTTGGTGACCTGGTTAAGGATGTTCACAAAGACCTGGTTAAGCGTCTACGTAAGTCCAATCAGGAGGAGGAGAATACTCTGGTCAAAGAATTGAAAGCTCTCCTTGCTGATAGAGAAGAGCGTATAATGGCTCTTTCTGAATCCTTGGGGACAACTCATAGCATTCAACAGAATCTTGTTGATAATCAGAGGCTGCAGATAAGAGATATGGGAAGACTTGAAGAAGAATTATCTAAGACCAAAGATGCTCTTGCCGAAGCTAATCTGAAGATAGCTGCTCTTGAAGCCAACAACAAGATGCTGTCTGAAAGATTGGAAAGTGCGCAGAGAAGACAGAGCAAGGCAAAGAGGAAAGCTGAAAGAAAAGAAGAAAAAGCAAGAAAGAAGGCTAGGAAGACTGAATCTACAAAGGACTCAACTCCAGCAGCAGATCCCAAGATTTTTGATCCTCCAGCTGCTGATCCTTGAGTCACATAGCCTATGATGTAGATATCTTATTGAAGACCTTCAAACAAATTTCTTTGCTTATAAAATTTTTATTGTGCTAATATGTTTTTCTTATATTTGTGTTGTTATCTGCATTATTCTGTGCTATTTCCTTTTGCAGATCATCACTCTTGCCGATTCCTTGAACCGGCTTCACCATTTATTTTGGTGAATCCACCTTTTGCATTAGACATCTAGTGTGACTTACCTTAGGATTTGGTTATACCTAGATATCCTTAGAAATCTTTTCCCTAAGATAAGAGATGTCTTTAGCTTTAAGGGTGATTGGACTTAAGTAATTAGGAGGAGATTGTTGTTCAATAGATACCTAGGTCCTAGAATTACTTAATCCCAATCATGTCTACACTTAGGGTCCCCCAATTTTATTAGAACCTTTTTAAGGTGCCCTTAGGATCCTTTGTGATCAGCACAGGTGTATTTCAACTCTTCATTCAAGACAAACCAGCAAGAGGAAGCAAATCAGCAGACCAGTAAACAAGTTGCCGATCAACTCTATTCTTAACATGCGACAAGTTGCCGATCAACTTGCTACAGAAGTTGCCGATCAACTTATTAAAGAAGTTGCCGATCAACTCCATTCACAACATGCCGATATGATAGACAGTCTGCACTATCAGTCAGGTGACATCATTTCATTAAAGTCAACCTTGCTGATTGTCTCTATACTGTTTTATCATAAAGTAGTTTACCTGCTCTGTAATGATTTCTACGCCGTCTGACACATAGCTACTTTTAGCTATACTCTGTCTCTACTTGCTTTTGCAGGTAACCGGTTGAGACAAAGGGGTCTTTACCCATCAGACTTTTAAGGCACGCGTATCTTCGCCATTAATGCCAAGGATACTGCATTAAATGCTCCTCACCTACCCAGCTGGAAATTCAAATGTTATCCTTCTTCAACAAGCTAAGACATTAACTCCTCCTATATATAGAGGACTCAGTGCATTGAAGAAGGGTGGTGATTTTAGTGCATTGAAGAGAGTTGGTTGTTTGCAGCATTCATTGAAGCTCAAACATTCCTTGTCCAGATAATCATTAGATCATTTAATAGGACATACACTTGTGCACAAACTCTACAACACTGTTAGTATTCCCGAACTAGATTATTTTAAGGAATACGTTGTCTGAGTTTTCACACACCCACCTGAGTGAGATAAGTTCTTTTGAACTTGCCGCTCAAATACACTTGGTCAGATATTTGTTTTACGATTCATTAAACTATCTCTAGAATTTAGTCTTTGTATCCGGCAAAGCCGCTCTTGTAATAGACTAGGGATATTTAATAGTGCTCTTAACCCAAATCCAAGTTCTGACCAAACTTGGTAGAGGACGTAGCAGTATTTACACTGTGAACCTCTCCAAATCTCTGTGTCCTCTGTTACTTACTGTCCTTGCCGGTTGGAACTCTATCACCGGCAAATCATTACTGTTCTTGCTGACTCATCACTATTGACCAATCTCTTGAAACTGCATTGAACTTTTAGAAACTACTTTGTGTTTAAACCAAGCTCTCAAAACCTTTTTATAAACTGATTTTGTGTGAGTTAAAACAAGTCATATCTTCTCCGCTGCGCTTATTGAAAATAGTTTGCAATCTGATAAGTGACTTTGCATTTATAAAAGTGTTTCTTTGAAAAAGTTTTAATTAGGCTATTCACCCCCCCCTCTAGCCTATTTTCCTACCAATTGGGCCTAACAAGTAGCTTTCGATTCCTTAGTCCCTGCACATTTAAAAAAATGTGAGATCCACATCCGGTATCTAATACCCAGGAGCTAGAAGTAGAAAGAAGAACATCTATAACATAGATACCTGAAGTAGAGGCAGTCCCACTGCTCTTCTTCTTCTTCATCTCTTCCTTGTATACCTTGCAATTCCATTTCTAATGACCAATCTCATTGCAGGGGAACAAATTGCATCCTTTTGGGAAGCAGGTTTAGCCACATTGGCATTGGCAACAATTTCCTTGCCAATCTTGGGTTTGACAACATTTGTCTTACCCTTTCCTTTGCCTTTCTGGCCCTTTCTTTCCTTAGACACTATTAGCACGGGAGCGGCCTTTTTACCGATTTTCTTTTCCACTGTCTTAAGCATCCCATGCAACTCAGACAGGGACTTATCCATCCCATGCATATTAAAGTTCATGACGAACTGATTATAGCTTTTGAGAAATGAATTAAGAATAAAATCAGTAGCCAACTCAACATCAATGGGATGGCCAAGCCTCTCTAGGTTCTCAAAATGAGCCTTCATCTTCAAAACATGAGGGTCCACAGACTGCCCTTCGCTCATCTTACATGAGACTAAGGCAGCTATAATGTCGAACCTCTCTTGCCTTGCTTGTTCTTGAACATATCTTTCAACGAAGCAGCAAGGTCAAATGCCTCATTCATATTGTTCTTGAACATATCTTTGGGTTTCATTAAATTTTAAATGCTATATTCCGCTGCGCATGTTACTACGAAACCCAACAGTGGTATCAGAGCCCCATTCATGTTGATTATTTCAATACCTAATCATGTTCTATGTGTATAAATTGCTTATGTGCCTAGGATGATTTGAATATTGGGATTATGATGTTTATGTGTTATATGCGTTTATGTGGTTTACTGTTTTATAAACTTTAGTCGCACTATTCAATCGCAATAAAATTATGTTGGATTTAAAATTGTTTAGATCATCAATTTTGATTTGATCAAAGTTTTGATAATCTAAGAGATTCATGAATGAATTATTCATTCAAGGTTCTGATGTTCATGATGATTGGATCATCAAGAACACCAAATCCTAATCGAATCGGGGAAAAATAATTTTGAGACAAATTTTTGAAACTTGAAAAACTGATCAGATTTTCCAGATGGTCCGACCGAACCCCGTACAAGACCCGGCCGGACCTACGGGTCTGGAGTGGGTACGCGGATGGGGTTTGGGGCGATTCAAAAAACTGAACTAATTTTCCAGAAGGTCCGACCGGACCAAGCAAAGGACCCGACCGGACCCTCGGGTCTGGTGTGGGGATTTGTTTGGTCGTGGTGTGGATTTGTGGTTTGATCATTCCTATTTATTTTGATCTTGTGATTCAGAGATTTTATCAAGGTTTGGATGGCTAGCCTACGTTCATCGAGACTGTGTTTCCCAAACTTGATCGTTACCAAAGATTCAAAGATAAAACGAAGTTAGAATTATGAAGAGTTCATAATTGCTAAAATTGAGAAACAATCATTCTTGATTCAAGATTGGAGATCTATGTGGAATTGTGGATGCAATTGACCTACGTTCATCGAGACCATTTATTGCTTAGTTTCGGCCATATGGACTACTTTCTTGGTTTCTTGAATTAGTGCGGAATTGTGGTTGCCTTATGGCTTAGTTCGGCCGCACGTATTGTTGTCTTGATTTGGAGATGATGACCAAAGTTTGAATAGTCTCATCCTCATAATTATAGAGAAACTATTGACACGTGATATCATGCTTAAATTAATAGAGATTAATTTAATGACTAAACTTGATGTGTAACATGTTTATTTTATGTGATCATAAATGTGTTATATGCTATATGTTGTGAACCTTCATTAAAATTTAAGTTCCGTGCCAATCCATGATTAAAACACTTGCGAGTACATGGATAGTTTTATGTGGGCTCTGCCAAAGAGAGTGCATTAATTCTATTCATCTATTAGCAAGATGAGGAAAGAGTGATTCTTATACGTTTAAAATGGTTTGACTTAATTAGGCTATCAAAAGACAAAGTTTTAGGCCTAAGGCACAGATGAGATTAAAACATGATAGAAATATGATGTCTAAAATCTCATAAAAGATCTAAGAGTCATATATGATATGATTGACAAAGAGTTGTCTACCTAATTAATTTGATTTTGAGCAGTATCGCCAAAGCGGGCTTGAAATTAAATTAAAGTTGGATCTTAGCCCATTTAAATTATATTATACATTGGATGTATATGAAGGATATATAATTTAGTGGGAGTATTTGTGAAATACTAATATTTGTAATATCTTTAAAACTAAGTTGGTAGTTATATTTAATTACTCCCTCCGTCCCGGTGGAAATTGCACAAAAAAATTATGGCACAAGAATTAAGGGAAAAAGTGAAAAAGGTGATGTGTTGTGAGTGTTGATAGATGAGTGGGAGAGAGAAAGTGGGGTAGAGAATAGTTAGTGGGTTAGTGGATGTGAGTGTGCAAGTGGGTTAAAACTTTCCTTTTATGGATTTTGCAATTTCTATGGGACGCCTAAAATAGCAAGTTTTGCAATTTCAAGCGGGACAGAGGGAGTATATGTTTGCATAATTGTAGATAATGGCTCAAAGTACAAACTTATCATTGCGATCTATCCTTGAGAAGGAAAAACTTCAAGAAAATGGAGCTAACTACATGGATTGGATCTGTAGCCTTAGAATTGTTCTAAAGCATGAGGACAAGCTCTATATTCTTGATGAGCCCGTTCCTGAAGATGAACCTGCTTCTAATGCACCCAAGGATGAGAGAAACGCCTAAAAGAAACACAAAAGTGATTCTCGTGAGGTGGGTTGTCTTATGCTTGCGGCCATGTGTCCAGAGCTTCAAAAGACTCTTTAACACTTGGAGGCATTTGACCTTGCTGCTTCGTTGAAAGATATGTTCAAGAACAAGCAAGGCAAGAGAGGTTCGACACTATAGCTGCCTTAGGTATTGAAATAATCAACATGAACGCATATAACACATAAACATCATAATCCCAATATTCAAATCATGCTAGGCACATAAGCAATTTATACACATAGAACATGATTAGGTATTGAAATAATCAACATGAATATGGCTCTGATACCACTGTTGGGTTTCGTAGTAACATGCGCAGAGGAATATAGCATTTAAAATTTAATGAAACCCAAAGCCTATAGATCCATTCATATGATTATAGCAAATACATCTACAATGAATACTAGAATACTAACCCTTGAAGCGTCTCCTTAGCAACCTTGAATTCGGTGGGGATTTTCAAAACTTGATCACGAACACGATCACGAACAAGATCACGAAGTCGAAGATGATAAGCGTCACCCTCTAACGGTATCCACACCATGAACGAATATCAAGAATCACTTGATCTTGGTTGCTAGACCACAAATAACTATATGGAATAATATATGTGTTCTTGTTCTTCACTTTGGAGATCTTAGAACAAGAATAAACTCTCTCAAACTCTTAGGAGGCTTTCACAATTGCATTAGTCTGATTAGGGCTGTTAGAGCTCGTTTTTATACTCATTAGACCTATTCCAAATATGTAACAAGTGTCCAAACCCGAGACAATACGGACTTAGGAAATCCCCAGCCGAAACCGACTGGTCCTGCCGGGTCCTTTCCTTGGTCCGCCCGGATCACCTGGAGGTCCGACCGGGTCCTTGTCCTGGTCCGGACGGACCCTCCCGCTTTCCAGATTTGTCCCTCTAACTCCTAATATTCCTAAAAGGCCCTTCGACCCTTAATTCCATTTAAGTCCTTTATTAGATTCGTTCTAATGTATGTGACCCTTTAGGATTATACTAAGTTGGTAATGGGTATCACCCCATAAGATATGATTAGGTTCTAGCAAACCGTCATACCTACCCAATTAGTATAACTGTATAAGTTCGTATCCTTTATAGAACATATTACAATCTCTTTGTTCTCGATGTCTATTGAACGTAAGCTATGGTCAATGGTCAATTTTCATTGTTCAATGCTTTCTCGATCCCGAATGTATTTATACATCAAATCATATTTGAGCACGACCATGCATTTCATCAATACCGTTCATCGAGTGGCCAAAGCTTGACATCTCTCTTGATGAGGAACAAATCCTTTCTTGGCTTATTACTCTTCCCTATATTATTCTGATTATGCCAATCATATTCTTTATATTTACCCGGTTAGGGGTAACGTTTGAATATGTCAAACATAATGTTCATCAAGTGGAAGACTGTAATAACCTCAAGTCTAAAGATTCCAGTAATATAACTATATGAGACTTAATTATGACATTGTGACCATGACATAAATCTCATATGGGTCAGTCCAGTATTTGGTCTCCAACAAATACCCATAAGTTTAATTGTATCCCATACACCATAATCATCATATGATTATATATTAAACTTATACTAACAATTAATACATAATTATCAGGGACGTGGATTATTATAATAAAGATGCAAAGGATATAATAATCAAACATTCAATTTCTTTATTAAAACATAATCAATAGATAACATTAATCGTTCTCATAACGTGCCTAGAGCATACAACACCAACAATGAGAGTATGGCGAAGACCAATGTATTCCCCACCGTTGTCACTAAAAATAGTGAGAATGGGACGTTTGAAAAACTTTCAAGAAGAGCTTTGAATTTGAAGAAGACTGACATGGCATCATTTTTATGTTTTAATGGGTAAAGCCATATATATTTGGAATAATGATCAATAAATATAATGCAATATTTAAACCCATCAAAGGAATGCAAAGGAGATGTCCAGACATCACTGTACAAAACATCGAGAGGACCAGAAGAAGTAATGGTATTATTATAAAACAAGAGTTTATGACTTTTATTACAATCGCAGGAATTGCAATGAAAAGACGAACAACTAGGAATATTTAAATGAAAGGAATTACTAATGTGACGTAAAATACTGGAAGAAGGATGCCCTAATCTATGATGCCATATTGAGGTGGTGAGGACGGACGCGGATTTGACCATGGGAGGAGAGACACGAACATCGGAGGAGGTGGGAAGCCATTCGTAGACGCCAGAATTAGATTTGCCTTGAAGGATGATGGTGTCCGTGAGACGTTCCTTCACAACAAAAGAGTCAGATGTGAACGTGATAGTAGCATTATTGTCATGACAAAGTTTAGAGATAGATATGATATTACGGGAAATATTGGGAACAAATAAGACATGATTCAGTTTAAAACAGTGAGAAGGAGTAGAGAAAGAGGTGGAACCAATGTGAGAAATAGGTAGACCCGAACCATCACCAATGAGAAGTTCATCGGTGCCATCATACGGAGAGTGAAGAGCCAAATTGTTTAGGTCATGTGTCATATGGTGCGTGGATCCGCTGTCAAGTAGCCAACTGATTGGAGTGGGATAACTTGTAGAGGCTGCAAAAGTTCGCGGGTTGGGGTTGGGGGCTGGCCGTGTAGGGTTCTGCCGAGGTGTAGAGGATTTACTGTTGGGAGGTATCGGAAAATTGGCGTTGGGAAAATCTTGGCGAAAGGCTGGGCATTGGTTTAAGAAGTACCCATAGTTCCTGCACCATTGGCAACGGCCTTTATACTGACTGGAAGGGGGGTTTTGAGCCGTATGCTGGTTGTTGGTCGGGTTGGTAGGGTTGGCGGGTGGGTTGGATGTGGTGGTTTTGTTGGAGCGGTTGGGTGGGGGTTTGGTTGTGTAGTGGACAGAGGCGGGAAACATGGTGGGGGAGGGGGTGGATCGGTGTTTGAGAGTTAATTCTCGATTGAGTAGTTTTTCATGAAGCTCATCAAAGGATATAGGGTTTTCCCGGCTTTGGACGGCTTGCACAACACTGTCAAAGTCTGGGTCGTTCAGTTGATCAAGAATACGTTCGACCATATCTTCAGAATCCAGTGGCTTGACGAGAGAGGCTAGTTGATCGGAGCAGGACTTGATTTCTTGCATGTATTCAGTGACGGGACGCGAACACTTTGTGATGTTGCGAAGGCGATCCTTGATTTGTTTGAGATGGCTCCGGGAAGGATTAGCATAGGTTTTGGCAAGGGTAACCCATGCTTCATTGGTGGTTTTGTATTGAGAGATGAGGGTGACGATTGAAGGGGAAAGAGTTCCGGCTAACGAGCCTAGAAGCAGTTTATCTTGCCGGAACCAGGTTATGTAGGCTGGGTTGTCCACGGTGGTGGTCTTTTGTTGTGGTGGTTGGGGTGGTGTTCCGATCTCGGTGTTGGTGGATGTGTCAGATGTGGCGGTGGTTTCGGTAATGGTTTTGGGCGATATGGGTAGAGACCCATCGAAGTAATTAAATAGAGCATAACCTAAGAGGGTTGCTTCAATTTGGATTTTCCATGGAATATAGTTGGTTGGTGTAAGTTGAAGAATATGGGATAGGTTTACCACGACTAGTGGTTTGTTGGGTTCCGCCGGGTTAGGGAGATTTTGATCGGTTGTGGCCATGGGGGGGGGGGCTTTCTGGCTATGCCGAGTAAAGAGAGGAGGTAGGGTTTTTTTCGGATCTTGCTCTGGTTACCATGTGGACTTTGGTAAAAGGGAAAATCAATTGTATTGTTATTGAGAAGCAGTATAAATACAAGAGTAGTATCTTGAGGAACAAGTAATAGAAACCTAGTAGAATAAAGACTAATACTAATAATAACTAAAGTGAAAAGGAAACTAGATCACATAGGATCTTTATTACTAACAGTGTAAACAAAGTTTTTCACTAGATTTTCACTTTTTTTGTTAATGAAATTAAACTTTTCCTAGTATCTAGAGATTGCAGGTTTCATCATTGAAATAATGAAGAATTAACATATACGTAATGAATATAACGAACTGGTTAATAGTAATTCATATAATGAAGCAGACCAAGAAAACGAAAAAATATTAAAAGATTAGCTCAGCAAGTAGGTAGTAGCGGTGAAAATGGGTCACAGGGCTGATGAAGAGGTACATGCTATTAATCTTGGTACAAACGAAAAGCCGAAAGAAACAAGAACCAGCAGTTATTTTTCAAGGGGGAGAAAGAATAAAACTAGTAGCACTCTTCAAAGAATTTGTAGATGTTTTCGCATGGTCTTTCCAAGAGGTTGCTATGCAGCTATTTCAATCATTGCCATTAGTAGGGGTCATCATCATCGCCTTTAACATGAGATGGAAGGTATGACCATGGTTAGGTTTGTGAAGAGTGAGGCCGATACCCAAGATCCTCTTCCTAGCCTCCTTTGTGAAATCACCTAGGTGCCTTGGATCATGTTCAAATTAGGCTCCATTTTAAGATTGGAATCAACATGTGTAGACACCCACTATTGGCTGATACACCCATTTTTTTTGTTACACGCACTGCAAGCGCACCAACAGCACGTCATATGCACATCTTGGCCCTGTTGGCCGGTCGGCCCCCTTGCTGGCGGGACGGCCACACGTGCACTTTTATGGTATTTGAGTCTTTGGCCACGTTTTAAGTGTCGATCACTCACCCTAATTGGTCTCTATCACCCACTAACACAAAGTGGAATCGTGGAAACGATCTCCCGCGAGAACAGCTCCCCATTACTCCCATTTTTACCCCCTATTCACTATAAAAAGGACCCTTTACCCCTAGAATCAACACACGGTCTTTACACACAGTAGCACACAGACTCTCTAGCATATTAGCAAGATAGCTTTTCTCACCAAGCAAACTAGTCAATACTCTGCCAAAATTACTCTCCCCCCAGAGAGTTATTCCACCCATCATTCCCATAGACATTAGCCATTAAATCTCTTCCCCCTCAAAAGAGACCGCTCTCCTTGAGAATCACCGCCCATCACCATTGAAAAAGACAAAGAAACTTGGCGCTAACCAATTTCCCAAAGTTATTCCTCGAGTAAGGATCGGTAAAGCGTACAAGGTATATTTTCCTCTTTCTTTTCTTCGTTAAATCATCGAATTTGAACTTAAGAACACCAACACACACACACTTAATTAGAAAGACCGGTCCTAACGGACCGGGTGGATTGGGTGCCTCTCTCAACCCCTTCTCAATCCGTAACTAGACCTCCGAACCCATATTTTCTATTAAAAAGGTTTTCTATTGTTTTCCTCTTTAAAAAATGGTGGTGACTCTTTAAAAAAGCAAAACGGGTCAAACCTCCACCCGGGAGTCAAAATGCCTGAAAATTGAGATACCCAGGGACTCTGCTGGGGATTTGAAAACTTTAGTTTTCGTTGTGTGTTTGATTTTAGTGAAAAAGTGTGTGTTCTAAATTTGGTTTTTTTTTTAAACTAAAATTTTACAATCCCTGTTTTAAACTGTTTCTGAAAAAAAAAAAATAATAATAATAAAAAAAAAGCTATAAGTATATGGCTAGACGGCCAGCTACAGGGCCATAGGGCCACCTGCCATTTTTCCCAGCAGACTGCTCCAGCTTCCTAGAAAAAGTGTGTAAACATAAAAAATTTCCCATTGTTGGTGTAAATTTTTCAAGTTAGGTCCCAATGCATGCTAGAGTATCCCAAATGATAAATATATGCTTATTATGTTGCAAAAACATGAAGGAATCCTTTTTAGAAGCATGATCTAGGATGATTTTTGTTAATGCTAGAAGTAGAAGTTCATATAAACGTAGTGTTGGGATCACATGATTACTGAGTTATAAGGTTGGGCCTTTAATTGTATATGTTTCCCTTGAACGTACAGGTCGTTCTTGTACGTATCATTGAGAAACATCGAAAAATGTAATAAAATTGATCACGCAAAAAGTGTGATCAGTGTTCTAAAAGACGCTAGGTGGCCGCTAGGCGGCGGAGCAACGCCTAGCGCCTAGGCGGGGCGGAGGCGGGGCCTAGGAGGGGCCGAGAAATTAGCGCATTATTAATATTTTTTTTATAAATATATATGTAGTTATTCAAACCATAGTAATTTTAATGTGCGGAAATCTGAGTAATATTGATATATTTTTGTTATAAAATCAAGATAATCGACTACTTTAACTAACTTTTTTTTTGGAACAAATTTTTACTAACTTTTTAAAATGTGTAAAGCTAGGTTTTTTTTGCTTATATTTATGGCCAGATCGGAGTAGTATATTGATAAAATATTAACAAATCTTTTTTTCACTGAATCAGCCTAAACCCGCCTAGGCCCGCCTAATCCCGCCTAGACCGCCTAATCCGCCTAGCCGCCTAGGCCCGCCTAATCCCGCCTAGGCCCGCCTAAATCCGCCTAGCCCGCCTAATCCGCCTAGCCCGCCTAGATCCGCCTAGGTCCGCCTAGCGCCTAATTTGGTCGATTTGACAAAAGTCGCGGCGGACCAACCCCGACTAGCGCCTAGGCAGCCTAGGCGCCCGTCTTTTAGAACACTGAGTGTGATCAATGAAGCCGGATCCGCGGTTGGATATCTGAGTGCCTTGGTTAGCCTGAAATGAATGAACAAACATTAACTCAGCCGGGGCTTCACCTGCGAAAGCCCTCCGGCGTGAGAATGGGTTAGTCTGTTTGAGAGAATGAAAACTGGGAAGAAAAGAGTAAGGCTAGAGAGCTTAACCTTACCAAATGAGGTAGAGGTCTTTATTTATACCCCAAAATAGCTGTCTTGTCACCTAGATTCCGCCCCTTCAATGTAGGGATTTGGGTTTATCCATATGAATGACTCATCATGTCCGTACTAGGGCAGCGCTTCTTGAAGTCGTCAGTGGGCCTTGGCGATGGGTTGGGCCAGGCCTGCAATTCCTGTAATCGTGGTAGGAATGGTCCCAAGTCCCAGCTCGTTGGACCGGGCAAATATATGATGAGACTCGACCTCCGAGTTGAGGTGTGCCCGCGGGTATGGACGGAGGGGCCCTTAGAGCAATCGTAGCTTCCAGTTACTCAGCTCGGTAAGACCGAGTTGAGATCGTTGAGACGTGGTGAGGAATCCTCAGTGCTTGCCAGGTTCCTCGTAGCTTCTCCTTCCTTGCTTGGTCTTGGTGTGGCACACCGAGCCGAGTAAGGATCTAGAATGGGCCACCCCATCAAGGTTGGGCCGATCTAAGAGTCCGTATCTCCAAGTCGGGTCGTTCCTTTCAAAAATGTTCTTCATTTTGCCTCAAAAAGGAACAAAGCATCAAACTGAATACTACTATATATACGACTGTTGCATATTGCATATCATATTGTAGGTCATACAATAACCTTTTATTTTCCTGGGGTTCCCCAATTGTTGCTGGACTCTTACCTCTATTAAGGCATTAGTCTTTGCACCTGGATACCCCACCCATCGCGAGCACTTCGGTGTGATGACCGGGGGAACCATTGAGACTTACCTTGAATCATTGTCATGCATGTATGTTTTAGTTAGCTTTTGGAACATTCCTTTGACCATGGTTGGTTTGGACCGACATTATTGGTTAATCATAGTCATATGCTTACCATATTATTCTCGTCAATCTGTCTATGTCCATATTGATGACTTAAATGAGAGTAAAAAAAGAAAGAAGAAAATAAAAAAAAAGTGGGATATATTCATTCCCCTATTTGCCAAAAAAAAAAAAAAAAATCGATGAAAAGAGGCACAAAAAAATTTATCTCCAAAATTAGACCTTTTTGTGAGGATGTGTAAATATTGTAATAAGACATCAATATTGACTTGCGGTCCGTCAACCTGTAAAGGAATAAAATGATTTGCGTATTATTCGATTAAACAATAGTCGAATAGGGATGGCAGTTTGACCGAACCCGATCCGTACCGAAGGGAAATCGATCCGAAAATTTCGGATATGGTTTGCATTTTTAAAGATCCGATCGGGTTCGGATCGGTTTCGGTAGAACCCCCTGGTCCGATCCGATCCGATCCGACCCGAACATGTTAAATTTATAAATTTTACTACTACCCCCTCATGTTATAGAAAATACACAGACACCCTCCCTATATAAGAAAAAATCTAGGTTTAGTTTTTTATTTCCCTCAGTCTCGCCGACCCCCCCTCTCTCTCCCAGCAACGCCGTTCCCTACTCTCTCTCTCTCTCTATGCCACTTTCATGACTCTCTCTCTCTATGCGCAGTTGCCGTTGCCCGTGCCGGTGTCTGTGACGGTGACACCGTTCGCTCTTCTCTTGGCTCTCCTTCTCCTCGTCTTTCTCTATTCGACGCTGCCGTCTCCGTCGCCGCCCTCGCCTCCGTCGCCGTCCACTACAGCATCCTCACCTGCTCTTTACCAAGGTAAGTTACTGTCAGCTCTCACCCCTCAAATTAGGGTTTAATTTGTTTCAAATTTAGGGATTCAATTCGTATAGATTACTAAATGTTGTGTGAAGGTCAAATAGGGTTTAATTTGCCTTTTTTGTACTGTGAATCTGTGATGTTACTTGTACAATTCAGTCCAACACTCTCAAATTAGGGTTTAATCCCAGTTGACTTGATGTTGCTCTTGTTCTGGTTCTTGTTCTGGGAAATGTTCTTGTTCTTGGGTCACGGATTCGGATCGGGTCTCGGGTCGGAGCAGAGATCGGGTCGCGGATCGGATCACAAATCATGACAGTTCGGATCGGGTTCGGTCATGCATGTGTATAGTTCGGATCGGTCCTAATCCGACTCGAACCCGACCCGTTTCCATCCATATAGTCGAAGTCCTAAGGTTTGGCTTTGGAAAGATCACTACAAGAAAAACGCGTTTTAGAGACGGCAAAATCTGTAGCCAAAACGAAGATTCTGTCTCTAAATTAAAATCAGCGACAGATTGATTCTGTAGCTAATCCGTAGGTGCAGGAAGGTCGCTAATATATATTGTTGCTATTCTGTAGCTGAATTAAAGTCGGAATTTTCTGTCTCTAATTTAGAGACAGACAATTCTGTCTCTAAATTAGAGACAGATCATTATGCCTCTAATTTCAGCTACAGAATAGTGACAAATATATTAGCGACCTACCTGCACCCACGGATTAGCTACAGAATTGTTTGTCACTGATTTTAATTCAGAAACAAACGTTTCTGTCTCAAAATTGGAGACGGTCATTTCCGTCTCTAAATTTGCCAATTATATATATATATATAAAAATCATATATATATATATATATTTAAAAATATATATTATTACATTTTTAAATATACATATATATGACAAACTAGTTAATGTGTGGTAGAAAATGAAGAGAGAGAATGAGTGGAGTAAATATTAATGTTAGTTGGATAAATTGAGTGGTGAAAAATGAAGAGAGAATGAGTGGGATAAATAGTAGTGTTGGTTGAATAAATTGAGTGGTGGAAATGAGAGAGATAATGAGGGGTTGAAAACTTTCCATTTTGAGCAGTCTCACTTTTAGTGGGACGACCTAAAAAGGAAAGAAGTCTCACTTGTGGTGGGACGAAGGGAGTATATTATAAAAAGTGAGTTATAATGTTACTTAATAGTACTTAATTAAATAAACAATAATAATAAATTGAAAAATGTCAAAATACACCATTTAAAAATATTAAAATACATCAATTCCTAATAAATCTCTACAATAAAGCCATAAATTTTATTACAACTCAAATTTTAAATTTGTTACAAATGAAAAACAAAATTTACATTTCAATCTTTTATCACCACTTTTGAACCACCATCCCAACACCCAACAGCCACCACCATCACGCTGCGATCACCACCACCAACGACCCATCATCACCACCATTAACGCCCCATCATCACCATCACTGCAAACCACCGAACACCACCACACTGCCAATACCACCAAACAATAAATTGTCATATAAATTCAACACCAGATCTGCAGAAATCATTGAATCTACACACACACACACATACACATATACACCAGATCGACATAGATCTGTAAGAAAACATACAGATCCAAGCGAGAAAAGAGAGTGAAAAAGAGAGAAAAAGCGAGAGAAAAAGAGACAGAGAGAGCGAGTAATGACTTACATATCACCCATTGGCTTGGTAAAGATCTGTTCCGATGTCATCTGCTGCAAATTCAGCAAATTCGTGGAAGCATGTGAAGGATTTTATGAGATTTCTGGTCGGAGCTAAAGTTACTGACGTTTCTGACGGCGTGGTCCAGGCGGCGGATTCTGAAACCGAGGTCCTGGAGCGACGGTGGAAGGATGACGGGGGTGGGAGGGATGGCAACGGTGAGGGTAGGGGATGAGAGAAATGGAGAAGAGAGAGAATTTAGGTTTTTCCTTGTGATGAAGCGAGAGGAATGGAGTCCAGATCTCCTGTGCCCTTCCATGTGCCCCTCCCTGTTAGACGTGACCAAAAAAAACCGGCAACCGGCTAACCGCCGGTTGATAACCGGTCAAAACCGGGTCAAAACCGGGAAACCGGTTAACCGGAAACCGGCTCAACCGTCAACCGTAATTCCCCGGTTCGGTTTCGGTTAGGCCTTTCTCAAAACCGGTAAACCGCCGGTTATAACCGGATAACCGCCAACCGGATAACCGGCGGTTAAACCGGTTATAAAACCGGAGGTTAACCGCCTAACGGCTACTTTTCAAAAATTTGCACCGGGCCCCCCCCATTTCCCCATGTCTGACTGACCACCACTGTCCAAAAACGGCTAGTTTTCCAACTAGCCGTTAGTTCAGTTAACTTTCGGCCTTAAATGAAAAAAAAAAAAAAAAAAAACCAAAAATTGCTTACATATAAATACCCCCTCCCTCCTACCATTTTAGTTCCACATCTTCTCTATACTCTTTCTCTCTCTACTAATTCTCACACTCTCTCATATTTCCAGTTAGATTGCATAATTCCAGTCAGTTTTTTAACGCTTTCCAGTTAGTTTTTAACGAAATCACTTTTTTAATTTATTTAGAAAATTCCAGTCACTTTGTTAACCATTTCCAGTCAGTTTCAAATCATTTTCCAGTTAGTTTTCAGAATTCCAGTCAGTTTTTGAGAGTTTCAGTCAGTTTTTTGACAGTTTCAGTCAGTTTTTTAACAAAATCTGTGTTTTTCATCATTTTCAGTCAGTTTTTTAGCGAGTTTCAGTCAGTTTCTAAACAGTTTCAGTTAGTTTGTTAACAAAATGGCCTCATCTCGAAGGAGCGGCAAGGAACATGTTGGTTCTTCCTCACTTAACCCGGAAATTGAGTCACATTTTGAGGAAAGTGAGCAAAATGTTGAAGAAAATGTTCCTCAAAGTGGTAGGGCCGGGGCCGGCCGAGCTCGAGGCGTGGGAAGAGGTGGTCGGGGGCAACGTCAAGCACGAGAATCCAAATCCGACACTTTCACGATCCATTTCCGAAAAGTACAAATTGACCCCAACGACTTTGTACATTTTCGAGCGTGTTGCAACTATTGCACCAAATCTTACCCGTTCGCAAAAGGTAATGGGCATGGAACATTGAACCATCACTTGAGATCAACACATCCTGAAAAACTTGGGATTGATAGTGATCAAGCTCAATTACAATTTGCTCAACCTAACACCCAAGGTACGTCTTCGGTCTTATTTAAGTTTAATAATGTCGTTTATAGGAAAGAATTGTGCAAATTTGTGTGTGTTAAAGGGCTTGCTTTTAACTTTGCGGATGATGACTTTTATGAACGGTTTATTAGACTTTCTTTAAATCCGGCCGCCTCCAAAGTACCACGTACGACTCTCGTACGCGATATTAAAAAAGTGGTTTTGGAATATAAACATTTTTTAATTGATGTTTTATCAAAATTAGATCAAAGAGTTTCAATTTGTGCCGATGGTTGGAGTGATCATTGGCAAAGAAATAGTTATTTGGGTGTTACATGCCATTGGATCGATAATTCGTGGACTTTACAAAAAAGACTACTTGCATATGATAGTTTTGAACCACCTCATTCCGCGGAAAATATTTGTAGAAAGTTGCACGCCATTTTGGCAAAATATGGTCTTTTGCAAAAAATATTTTCTATTTCATTCGACAATGCTAGTGCTAATACCGCTAGTATACCGGAATTGATGCTCATTTGTCAACCGTCACTTGGGGGTAAGTATTTTCATATTAGATGTTTATGTCATATCATAAATTTATGTGTTAAAGATGGTTTGGATGCTTTAGATCAATATGTTAAACCCATTAGAGAGGCTCTTTATTTTATTGCAAAAAAAAATAAAATTACAAGAAAATGGATAAAATATTTACTAAATAAGGGTCTTCCCGAAAAATATTTTTCTATGGATGTTCCGACTAGGTGGAATTCTACCTACAAAATGTTAATTGATGGTTTTGAGTATAAAGAGCATATCATGGATTTTTTTATTAGTATGGGCTATGAAATTCCTTTATTTGCGTATCAATGGAACGCTTGCACTAATTTATGTCAATTATTAAAGATTTTCAATACCGCTACTTTGGCTTTGTCGGGAGTTTATTATCCAACTTCCGTTTTGGTACTTGATCAATGTATTGCAATAGTTCTAAGTTTTAAAAATTTGCAAAATTGCACCATTTTAAACGAAAGCATTGCTTCCATGAGGCAAAAGTGGGTCAAATATTTTGATAACATTCCGTCTCTATTTTTGCTTGCAAAGATGTTGGATCCCCGTATTAAATTGAAAGATCTAGTCCGCATAATAACGTTTTATTATGCAAATTTATACCCCAATGGGGACGGATTACACGAAAACCCGGCGATTATTGTTGAAAATACAAAAAAAGATTTGGTGACTCTTTATAATGAGTATAATGCAATTCATGGAAATGTTTCTCAATATGGCTCAAGTCCTAATGAAGAAGATATTGATACACAATATGATGTGAATAACGATCCATATAGTTTTGTTAATGATATTTATTTTTCAAAACGTCCTAGAACGTCTCCTTCTTCTTCTTCTACCTCTAGCATTCCGTACGAGTTGGAAGCATATTTCTCTACTAGACATGAAGTTGTACAAAACACTTCAAATCCAATTTCTTTTGATATTTTGAGGTGGTGGTCACAAAGGCAAGAAACTTATCCCATACTCTCTTTAATTGCAAAAGAAGTCTTAGCTTCTCCCGCTTCAACCGTGGCCGTCGAATCGGCATTTAGTGTGGGAGGAAATGTTTTGGATGCAAGACGTTCCCAACTAACTTGTGAAAATTTGGAAAATCAACTCTTGCTTGGTGATTGGGTTAGAGCGGAAAAGAGGGAGCAAGATATGCCTTATGAAGAGGATTTAGTAAATGTAGATCCACAATATCAATACGACTTGGAAGATTCTACGGAAGTTCGGAAGGGGACGGAATGTAGATAGTTTTTATTTTAATTTTTAGAATAGGTTTATTTTTATTTCATTGTAATAGTTTAGTTGAGGTAATAAGGCTCCATTTTTTCCTCCCTTAATTATAAAAGGGCAAGGATTGGTTGTCCCCCTCTTTGTAATTTTAATTTTAATTAATAAAATTTAAGGGTACCGTCCCTTTTTACTTAAAAAATTTGTGTTATACATTATAGTTATACACTTATACATTTTAAGTTTTTAACTTAAAAACAAAAAAAACAAAAGAAAACTGTTTAATATATGTATGACTCATACATATACTCCCGTTTTTTTTTTTTTATAAAAACTGTTTAAAAAAAAAAAAAAAGTTAAAAATCTGTTAATAAAACTGTTAAAAAAATCTGTTAAGAAAACTGTTTAAAAAAACAGTTAAATTTTTTTTTTTACTTGAAAAAAAAAAACTTTACTTGAAAAAAAAACCCTTTAAAAAAATGAAGTGTTTTTTATTTTATCTTTTTTTTTTAACAAAAAACTGTTAATAAAACTGTTTTGAAAAAAAAAAAAAAAAAAAAAAAAAGGTAACCGGTTTAACCGGTTTAACCGCATTAACCGGTTAACCGGTTAACCGGTTAACCGTAACCGGACATAACGGTTAGACGGTTAGGTTACGGTTAGCATTTAACGAAAAACATAACCGGCGGTTATAACCGTCAACCGCCGGTTATAACCGGATGGACACGTCTACTCCCTGTGCCCCTCTAATCTCAACCGTTTATTTTGATATTATCCAAGCATATAAACGGTCCAGATTAGAGGGGCACAGAGAGGGGCACATAGAGGGGCACAGGAGATCTAGACTAAGAGGAATGGGAAGTGCTAGGGGTGTAGATGGGAGTGATTTTTGGGTAGTTAATTAGGATGAGTTAAGTGGGAGAGATTTTTGACCATTGATTCAAGTGAAATGGATGGTTGAGATAGTGATCCAAGTGAAAATGATGGTTGAAATATGGGCCATTGGATTCAATTTGATTATAGATGGCTAAGATGGTGATCCATGTGAAAAGCAAAAGTTTATACTTTTAAAAAATGTCAATTATAAAAAAATATTATTAACAATAATAAATTTTAACCTTTAAAATAATAATAATAATAATAATAATAATAATAATAATAATAATAATAATAATAATAATAATGCTTATCAATATATCTTAAATATTTTTTTTTGAAACGATATCTTAAATAATTATTAATTTACCTAATAATAAAATTTGTATAATTAGGGTAAATACTTACAACTATAATAATGCTTGTTAATAGTATAATAATAATAGATTAAAAAAATAGCAAAATAATAAAAATAAAGTATATGCCCACCCTAAACCCTTATTCATATGCCTAAAAACTAAAATATATATTTCTATACCTTAAATCCTATATTATATACCAATATGCCCTAAATTTTATATTATATAAACAAATAGATAAATATTTTAAATAGTTTGTGGACATAATTGTCCCATTATTTTTCGTTTTGGGTAAAACTTTTAGTCTGAGACGCATAATATTAGAATTTGGTCCTCATCCCCTTAAAAGATCTTGTTAAGGGGTGATGTTATCCAACCTATATAGTTAATCAATTATTTACTCCAAGTTGATGTGGGACAAATGAGGCTTTAACACTCCCCCTCACGTGTAGGCTTGCATGACCTTCGGCTCTACACGTGAACCATTAACACGCCGGCATGACCATCGACTCAAACCCAACATGAGTAAACAACTCCATCATTATTAACATATAAAAATAGAAGGTAAGACTTTTATTCTGAGATGGAGGAAGTATTACCTTCGTCCGGTTTAGTGTTCTGAGTTTGACCTTACGCTCACTCGTAAACCCAACTCTAAACCTTAAACCAATTACCATATATCTTATACCCTAAACTCTAAACGATATATACCCTAAACTCTATACATACCTTAATCCAGTCACCATGTATAAGAATATCTACTAATGTTATTGATATTATGTAATAATTTAATAGTATATACTAATAAGTAATATTGAAAACCCAACCAATAAACCCCAGTCTAAACCCTACATGATAATAAGTAATAACTTTCAAAAATATTTACTAATCTTATTAATGCTTATCAATATCCTCAACCTGTATACCGCACTCGAAACCCTAATCCATATTCCTTAAACTCTATGCATACCCTAAACCATTCACTACGTAAAAAAAAATTAATAAATAATATTGATAATAAGTAATAATTGGATAATCGATGTTTAACATAAGAATAATAGTAATAAATTTGAAAACTAAAATATATAAAAACAATAATAATAATTTAACTTTTAAGGGAAATATTAATAATGCTTATTAATATACTCATTCCCTGAACCCCACTCAATCTAAACTATAAACCATTTATCATATACATAATATTTAAAATCCATAATCATTCAATGAACTTTTATCAATATTATTGATAATAAGTATAATTGAACTATACATGTTGAATATAATAATAATAAATTAGAAAAAAAAATACTAAAATACTAGAAACCAACTACTTTATACTTTATAACCTAAACTCTAAACAACACTTTAAACTCTAAAACTCATGCATACCTTAAATACTAAATTAAGCTACAAATTCAAAATATGTCTTTGAATTCAGCTACAGATTCCATATGTCTCTAAATTTAGCTACAAATTCAACATTTGTCTCTAAAATTCAGCTACAGACTTGAATCTGTCTCTAAAAATAGCTACAAATTCAAAATTTGTCTCTGAATTTAGCTACAGATTCCATACATGTCTCTGAAATTAGCTTTAGAATCCATATCTGTCTCGAAATTAGCTACAGATTCCATATCTGTCGCTAATTTAGCTACGATTTCAACTTCTGTCTCTAATTTTAGCTACAAACTTATTGTCCGTCTCTAATTTGGCGACAACTTCAATATTTGTCTCTAATTTAGCTACAACTTCAAAATCTGTCTCTAATATATCTACAGATCTACATTTTGTCTCTATATTTTGCTACAGAACCAAATTTTGTCTCCGTTTTGTCACTATTTTAGAGACAGAACACATTATATCTCTAATTTTCAAATATGTTTCTAATATGTCGCCAAATTAGCTACATATAGTATATGTCTCTATTTTTTCGTCTCTATATTGCAGTTTCCTTGTAGTGAATTTTGATTATGACGCGGGACCTCTACCCATGAGAGTCCATCATATGCCATTATGGCATAGAAATAAGGTTGGCCCGGGGGGTTTCAACGTCATAGTCATAGGATGATAGAATCTACTTTTTAAATAGTTAGACGAGATATAAGCACAATGGGATCTATCGAACCATTTAGGATTATTAAGACATACTTTTTTGAAAAAGAACGAAAAAGTGGAAACATAAAAAATAAATCCTTAATGGCATTGTATTAAAATTTCCTACCCCAAGAAAAGGAACCAAGTTTTGACTCTCGCCCGTTCCCTCTTCGCGGCAGCTAAGAAATTTGGGTTTGTCCCTCACGCAGCCAAATAGTGAGAATTGTTGGAAATTATGCCCTAAGCCCTTGAGAAAGGCCTTACGTTGCATCATGTGTTCTCATTTGTTATGGAGAAAACAACCATGGATTATTATATGTTTTACAAGTTTATTATTATAATCCCCGTCCCTAGTACTTATGAATGACTAGTATAAGTTTAATGAGTTTTTTGCCAAACAGACATGCGTACTATTAGATTATTGCAATTTCCCACTTGTACTGTCAAAACTCCCAATGCCACCTGCGTACTTTAGTTTATTAACAAAATAACCAATTTTTTTTAACTGGTGTTAAAAACTTAATGACATTGTACAAATATTTTTCAAATGTGGTCATTAAAGGTTTTTTTTTTTTTTTTTTTTTTTTTTTTGCAATGCGCTCACCCAACTGACGGAATTGTCAAATTTTTAACCCGAGTTGGTTTTTTAACATGTCTATTGTTGAAATTAACTCAAAATTAACAATAGATTGTTCTAAAATTTCCGACTGATATGCAAGCATCCCTTTCTATTCCAAAATATAGTTTTCAATTTAGTTATATACTCGTATAATATAAATGTAGGGCAGCTTGAATAAATTACAGAGTTGAGCCGACGAAGGGGGAATTGGAGAGGCGTACCTTTAAATTTCAAACTGAAAGACGTCGAGGGTTTTCGAACGATGAGAGATGAAGATGGAGAGCAATCAATGGAAATGGAACTGCAGAAGTTTAGAGAACCCATTTACTCCGTTCAGCTCTCCCAAATTTTCTCCCAAATTTGTCAATTCCGATGGATCTGTAGAGGACACCGGAGAAGGTAGGGGTTGCCGGTTGTGATTTTCAGGGTGGAATGCACTGTGATGGAGGAATTGTAGTGGTTACGGTAGATCTAAGTTGATGCCGAGGCCTGGAGGTGAAGTGGTGTTAGACAGAATTGGGGCGGTGTTGGTTGAATTGAGAGAGGACGGAGGGTTGTGGGTGCATCAGCTAGTGGGGAGTAGGAGTGTGGTGAATGGCGAGGGGTGTGTGTCGTCGATTGAACGGGGACAGGGGCTATGGTGATGGTCATTGGCGGCTGATGGTCGGCGTTGTTTTGGGGATTGGGGTGCAGTGCCGGCGATTAAGGGCGGTGGTGAGTATAGCGAGGATAAGAAAGGGGGTGAAGATTGGAGTGGTGAGGGAAATCGGCAGCGATGAGGATGGTGCCGGCGTTGTTGGAATGAGCGGAGAGGGAGACTGTTGAAGAGACCGATCTAGAGATAGAGAGAAGGGGGTTTAAGGGATTTGATTGGGATTCCCTTATCCTGTTAATTTGATAATTTTGAGTTAATTTCAACAATAGACATGTTAAATAACCAACTCGGGTTAAAAATTTGACAATTCCGTCAGTTGGGTGAGCGCATTACAAAAAAAAACTTTAATGACCACATTTGAAAAATATTTGTACAAAGTCGTTAAGTTTTTAACACCAGTTAAAAAAATTGGTTATTTTGTTAATAAACTAAAGTATGCAGGTGACATTGGGAGTTTTGACAGTACAAGTGGGAAATTGCAATAATCTGATAGTACGCATGTCTGTTTAGCAAAAAAACTCTAAGTTTAATCGATGATTTTATGATGATCATGTGTATGTGATACAAATTAAACTTATGTGTACTTGTTGGAGAACAAGTACTGGACTTGACCCACATATGAGATTTATGTCATGGTCAGATGTCATAATTAAATCTCATAATAGTCATATCATTTATCCTTAGACCTGAGATTATCATAGTCTTCCACATGATGAACATTATGTTTGACGTACTCAAGCGCTACCCCTAACCGGGTGGTTATAAAGGCTACGATTGGCATAATCGGATTCATGTAGGGAAAAATGATAAATCAAGATGGGATTTATCCCTCTCTCAAGAGAGATATCTGCTTGGCCTCTCGATGAGTGAGATTGATGATAGTGTACGGCCGTACCCAAATGAATTGAACTATTCAATGTCATTTGCTCATATCAATCTACTCGGGATCAAGAAAGCATTGGACAACATAAGTTGAAGTGGACCATGACTTATGTCCAATATGATATCGTGTGATAAAAGGATTGTGATATGTTCTATGAGGATAACAAACTTTGGTTAAGTTATATTAATTGGGTAGTCATGATGGCTTCCTAGACTCCGCTCATTATTTATGGGTTTGACCTTGGTCGGACTCATTACCAACTTAATATAATCCTATGGGGTCACACACAAAAGGACGAATTAAGAAAAGGCAAAAGCTGAATTCCTGGCCGGCACGGCCGTGCCAGTTATACAGCACGACCGTGCCGATTTGCACGAACGTGCGGATTAACAAACTCGACCGCGCCATTATTCAACTGCGGCAAGTCAAGCTCGGACCAAGTGGCACGACCCTGCCATTTAGTGATCACGACCGTGCCAAAGTACCTGGGGCATGATTTTGTGCAGTTTAATTGGGTGACGGGATTTAGGTCTTCTAGGTCATTAAGGGTTAATGACTAGGGACTATAAATACAACTTTTCACCAGCCATTAAATGTGTGCAACCCAATATGTTTGAGAAACATAATTCTTGATCCAAGATTGTGAATCAAAGATCAAGAGCACATAAAATTCATATAGCCTTTGAAGATTAGAAAAGTGTGTTTTCTAATGGGTCTAGGAATCCAGATCTAGAATGGTTCTAGATATTCGTTCGCGTGTGGATACACATAGAGGATGCTTGCTTTAGTATCTCAAGTTCATGTTCTTGTGATCATGATCCGAAGAACGTGGAGATCAAATCTAAAGCTTGAAGACTTGAAGATCCGGAAAATTTAAACGCTCAACAATGGTTAGTATTCTAAATTCATCTTGCTATTAATTTAATCATCATGAATGGATCTTGGGGCTTAGGGTTTTGTTGATTTTATATTGCCGTTTCCGCTGCGCATGTTGCCTCAAAACCCAACAGTGGTATCAGAGCCCCGTTCATGTTTGGTTATTTTAATATTATCATGTTAAATATATGATTTGATTATATGATCTAGCATGATGTGAATTTAGAATAAGGGATTTATGTGAATTGTTTGGTGAAACAATTATATATGATATAGTATGATTATGAACAAGATTTTCAAGTCGCTTGATTAATATGATTAATCTATTTATCGTATCATCAATCTCTTTAATTGGATTATTGAATTGATAATTCTTGATCTTGAAGAACAAATTGTTTGTTCTTAGGGTTTGATGTTTATGATAATTTGATTTATCATAAATAGTTGAATTCTTAAAGAATCAAGATTTGATAAATTGCGATCGTGCGGTTCGCGTGCAACGCATGTTTTCGTGCATAATTTTCGTGCAGATTACGTTCAGCGCACGTGCAGTCCAGAATTTTGTGTAGAATTTTCGTGCAGTTCACGTGCAATGCACGAATTCATGCAGTTTTTTCGTGCAGTGCAGATTTTTGAATTCGTGATTTTCAGACTCGGAGATGCATTGTAAAATACGTATTGTTCATGGAATTGGATTCTATGAAGTAATGCATTCTTAATAGAGTTGGACTCTATGAAAGAAGTCATTATTCAATATGTATTATACCTAGAGTGGGACTCTATGAAAATCTAAAATTCATAATTATATTCACATAGTATCCATTCATTAATTAATTGGATTAATTATACTTTTGTTATGCGCGTTACAATATGAAAGAACCTTCTTGAAAATTTAAGTTATGTTCCAATCCACTATTAAAACACTTGTGACTACACCGGGTAGTTTTGTGCAGGCTACGCCCTAGCGAGGTGCATTGATTCTATCAGTGTGTGAGCAAGATGAGTGACTCAGAGTATCCTATACGTTTAATGTGGTTTGACTTAATAAGGCTATCAAAACAGTTTTGGGCCTAATAGACAAGATGAGATTAAAACATGTTTGACATTTGATGTCTAAAACAATCTCATAAAAGATCTAAGAGTCATACATGATATGATTGACAAGAGTTGTCTACCTAAATAACTTGATTTTGAGCAGTCGTGCCATAGCCGACTCAAAATTGGATGAAATATGGATCTTAGCCCACATAAATTATACTCCCTCCGTCCCATCCGAAATAGGATTCTTGGTCCCGATACGGGGATTAAGGGATAATAATCTTTTATTATAAAAAATTGTTTGAAAAGTAGGTGTTGTGAGTATGAATGAGAGAGAAAGTGGGTGGGGAATAATAAATGAAAAGTTGTTGTGAGTATGACAAGCGGGTCCTACTAATAAAAAAATAATACTCCCTCTGTCCCTAAATGAGTGTCAATTTTCAAGAAATCTTTGTCCCTAAATGAGTGTCTTTTTTAACATAACTTTCTCCCTAAACGTTTTTTTTCGATATTTTTTTCACCGGTTTCTTTATACGTGCAAAACTAAAGGTTTGAAAAGGAGATTACAAGATTATATATGAATCGTTGTTACCAAATTGTTCAAAAAGTAGAGATTTTCAGTGTCCCTTAAAATGGAATTTGGACACTCATTTAGGGACAGAGGGAGTAAAAGCTTTCCATTTTGGGATGTCCTATTTCGAGTGGGACACCCAAAATGGCAAAACGTCCTATTTTGGGTGGGACGGAGGGAGTATTATACAAATGTTGTATATGAAGGTTATATATTTAGTGGGAGTATTTATGAAATATAAATAATTTATCTCTTAAATGATTGGTATGAAATATAGGTGTATATGTTTATTTGCATATTTGTGTAGAATGTTATAGTATGCTTTAATTATGTTTATTACTGCGATCTGTTCTTTAAAAGGAAAAGTTAAATGAGAATGAAATTAATTTATTTGATTGGATCATGAGCTTAAGAATTGTTCTAAAGCAAGACCGGAAATTATACATTCTAAATAATCCTAAGTAACCTAAATTGCAATATTAATTTGATTAATATGTTCCGTAGGATCATCAAAATTTAATGTGATTAACTTGTTGATGATCTTAGATTCATGAATAAATTGTTTATTTTTGGTTTTGATGATCTTGATGATTGGATCACCATGAACACCAAATCCTAAATGAATCAAGGAAAACAATTTTAAGGTAAATTTGGAAATTTAAAATCTACCGCTTTTATGATAAATATTTTGAGTTGAATTTAATTGTCAGATGGCTGGTTTTAGAAACCGTGTTTCCTGAAATTAAATGTCAGTTTTAAAATTAATCTGGGATTGAATCTAGTTTCAGATGGCTGGTTTTCGAAACCGTGTTTCCTGAAAAGTGATGTCAATTCAGAATTCAGAAAATTGAAATCAGAATCCTGAATTGTTCTTGATTGCTGAAATCAGTTAAATTGATGAGACATGGAATTTAGAAACAAGACTACAGATTCATACGGAAATGTGGATGCATTTTTGCTTAGTTTCGGCCGTATGGATTGTTCTCTAAATTTCTGAATGATGTACGAAATTGTGGATGCCTTTTGGCTTAGTTTCGGCCGTACAGTTTGTGCTCTCAATATCTGAACTAAAGTGCGGAAAGATGACGATCTAAGTCGAAAATTTGATTTTTTATTTAATGAATTTCTAAAGGAAAGAAAGATTAAAAGATAAAGGTAAGACAAATGTTGTCAAACCTAAAGGAAATAATTGTGGCTAAAGTTATAACTCTAAATAATGCAATTTTGTAATATGGCAATTGGATTGACCATTAAAATTGCAATCGAAATTCTGGATGATCAAAGAAAGTGAATGGTAGTGAGACTACCACTTCGAATATTTATGTTATAAGACTAATCTTTTAATTTTTTAATTATTGGGTATCGGATACCGGATTTGATCCCACATTTGTAAAATGTGCAAGAATTAGTAAATTGAAAGAATACTTAAAGTAAAGTTAATTTATGAATGGTAATGATGCAAGAATTGCAACATTGTTCGTAGAACACTTATGAAGTGGCCTTATTTATTAAGTAGAAAGTATTATTTTGTTATAAGATAATGAAAGATATTTATTTCTTATTGAGAATAAGAAAGTGCTTTATTTATTATGATTTGCTTTATCGTATTGTTAAATCATATAAATAAATCTAATATCATAAATCTTGAAGAACAAGATAATATATAAGGCTATAACATAAATAATTAAATTCTCAAGGCATTATTATTTTGAACAAATAAATGAGAGACGCATATCTAAAATTTTATGGGACGGAGTTTTAAAGTCATACGATTTTGAATCATATGATATATGCAAATCTTATTAACTTGGATCAAGACATCTTTTACTAGGAGTAGTAAAGGGGCTAGTGACTTATTAAAACTAATACATGTTGATGTATATGGTTCATTAAGTGGCGATGGTGAAAGAGGATTTTGGTACTACTTGGCAAAACTATTCAAAGATTCCGATTTGATCGTGATGATGAATAATTGAACCAAGAATTTGACAATCATCTTTAAGGTTGTGAAATTGTTTCACAAATTAACTCCATTAAGAACACCATTTTGGAATGATGCGTCTACATGGAGATATAGAACCTTATTGGATATGGTTCATTAGACGATAAGTCAAATTGATCTTCCACTATTTATTTTGGGGTTATACATTGGAAACCGCTATAATTACACTAATTTGAGTTCCATCAAAATATGTTCAAAGGAACCATATGTGATATGGAATGGAAGAAAACTTGGTTTGTCTTTCATAAAGATTTAAGAAAGTGGAACTTTTGTGAAAAGACTTGTTTGGAACAACCTCACATTTAAATCTAATAAATGTATTTTCATGGGATATCCTAAGGAAACTTGAGGATATTATTTTACTTCTAAGAAACAAATTGTTTGTTGGTGATGGTACTTTTCTAGATAAATTGTTTATCTCTAAAAGAACCAGTGGGAGTAAAATATATCTCGAACTGTTCAAGACCTAGAAAATTACATAGAACCTTAGATGGAAGTTGAACAAACTTTTACAACGAGTTGTGAAATTCGTTCAAGTTGCACAAGTTAATTGCATATATGATAGGTTACATTCTATAACAAGAAATATTGGATTTCTCGTAATAGAAAGTATTGAGGTAAAGTTCAATTAGAATGACATATTTACCACCTATCAAAATGCGAAGTCCGCTCCATATTTAGATTAATGGCTTGGAGTCATAAAATCTAAAAGCAATCCATGTAGTATAAACAAGTTTGGAACTTGATCATTCTAACCTAAGGCGTAAAAACTAAAGGATGGAATTGAGTTTTCTTGGAGAAAACTTACATGGGTAGCAAGGAACATACTAATTAAGAAAGACAAAATATGAAAGGTTGACTCATATTTCGACTATGATAAAACTCTCTCACACGTAGTCATGCTTTAAGATATTAGAATTCTCATTGTCACATCTTCATGTTTGGAATATGAAATTTAACAAATGGAAAAATTCTAATAAAGTATGCAAGTTGCGAAAATCCATGTGATGGATTGAAGCAAGCTTAATGGAGTTGAAACAATCATTTTGATGAAGTGTTCAAATCGTTTGAAATTTATCAAATATGAGACTTGTGTTTGCTAAGATATTAGTGGGAGCATAGTCTAATTCCTAGTCTTGTTTATGTGGTTGACATATAATTCATTTTGAAAGAGTTTCTTAATGAAAGACTTAGGAAGAAGCCGCTTACATCCTTGGAATTAATATCTATTGATATAAATCTAGGAAGTTGATTGATTTGTGTTAAAGTACTTATAAAGACAAAGTACTGAATTGTTCAGTATGCAAGACTCTTGGAGAAGAACTTGCAAGGTTGTCTAATGACAATATTCTTGACAAAACTTAATCTTAGTGGAAGATTAATGAGCAAGAATAATAGTTATATCATTTATCCTTAGACTGAGATTATCATAGTCTTCCACAAGATGAACATTATGTTTGACGTACGCAAGCGCTACCCCTAACCGGGTGGTTATAAATGCTACGATTGGCATAATCGGATTTATGTAGGGAAAAATGATAAATCAAGATGGGATTTATCCCTCTCTCAAGAGGGGTATCTGCTTGGCCTCTCGATGAGTGAGATTGATGATAGTGTACGGCCGTACCCAAATGAATTGAACTATTTAATGTCATTTGCTCATATCAATCTACTCGGGATCAAAAAAGCATTGGACAACATAAGTTGAAATGGACCATGACTTATGTCCAATATGATATCGTGTGATAAAAGGATTGTGATATGTTCTATGAGGATAACGAACTTTGGTTAAGTTATATTAATTGGGTAGTCATGATGGCTTGCTAGAGTCCGCTCATGATTTATGGGTTTGACCTTGGTCAGACTCATTACCAACTTAATATAATCCTATGGGGTCACACACAAAAGGACGAATCAAGAAAAGGCAAAAGCTGAATTCCTGGCCGGCACGGCCGTGCCAGTTATACAGCACGACCGTGCCGATTTGCACGAACGTACGGATTAACAAACTCGACCGCGCCATTATTCAACTGCGGCAAGTCAAGATCGGACCAAGTGGCACGACCCTGCCATTTAGTGAGCACGACCGTGCCAAAGTACCTGGGGCATGATTTTGTGCAGTTTAATTGGGTGACGGATTTAGGTCTTCTAGGTCATTAAGGGTTAATGACTAGGGACTATAAATACAACTTTTCACCAGCCATTAAATGTGTGCAACCCAATATGTTTGAGAAACATAATTCTTGATCCAAGATTGTGAATCAAAGATCAAGAGCACATAAAATTCATATAGCCTTTGAAGATTAGAAAAGTGTGTTTTCTAATGGGTCTAGCAATCCAGATCTAGAATGGTTCTAGATATTCGTTCGCGTGTGGATACACATAGAGGATGCTTGCTTTAACATCTCAATTTCATGTTCTTGTGATCATGATCCGAAGAACGTGGAGATCAAATCTAAAGCTTGAAGACTTGAAGATTTGAAGATCCGGAAAATTTAAACGCTCAGCAACGGTTAGTATTCTAAATTCATCTTGCTATTAATTTAATCATCATGAATGGATCTTGGGGCTTAGGGTTTTGTTGATTTTATATTGCCGTCTTCAGCTGCGCATGTTGCCTCAAAACCCAACAGTGGTATCAGAGCCCCGTTCATGTTTGGTTATTTTAATATTATCATGTTAAATATATGATTTGATTATATGATCTAGCATGATGTGAATTTAGAATAAGGGATTTATGAGAATTGTTTGGTGAAACAATTATATATGATATAGTATGATTATGAACAAGATTTTCAAGTCGCTCGATTAATATGATTAATCTATTTATCGTATCATCAATCTCTTTAATTGGATTATTGAATTGATAATTCTTGATCTTGAAGAACAAATTGTTTGTTCTTAGGGTTTGATGTTTATGATAATTTGATTTATCATAAATAGTTGAATTCTTAAAGAATCAAGATTTGATAAATTGCGATCGTGCGGTTCGCGTGGAACGCATGTTTTCGTGCATAATTTTCGTACAGATTACGTGCAGCGCACATGCAGTCCAGAATTTTGTGTAGAATTTTCGTGCAGTTCGCGTGCAATGTACAAATTCGTGCAGTTTTTTCGTGCAGTGCAGATTTTTGAATTCGTGATTTTCAGACTCGGAGATGCATTGTAAAATACGTATTGTTCATGGAATTGGATTCTATGAAGTAATGCATTCTTAATAGAGTTGGACTCTATGAAAGAAGTCATTATTTAATATGTATTATACTTAGAGTGGGACTCTATGAAAATCTAAAATTCATAATTATATTCACATAGTATCCATTCATTAATTAATTGGATTAATTATACCTTTATTATGCGTGTTACAATATGAAAGAACCTTCTTGTAAATTTAAGTCATGTTCCAATCCACTATTAAAACACTTGTGAGTACACTGGGTAGTTTTGTACAGGCTACGCCCTAGCGAGGTACATTGATTCTATCAGTGTATGAGCAAGATGAGTGACTCAGAGTATCCTATACGTTTAATGTGGTTTGACTTAATAAGGCTATCAAAACAGTTTTGGGCCTAAGGGACAAGATGAGATTAAAACATGTTTGACATTGGATGTCTAAAACAATCTCATAAAAGATCTAAGAGTCATACATGATATGATTGATAAGAGTTGTCTACCTAAATAACTTGATTTTGAGCAGTCGTGCCCTAGCCGACTCAAAATTGGGTGAAATATGGATCTTAGCCCACATATATTATACTCCCTCCGTCCCATCCGAAATAGGATTCTTGGTCCCGATACGGGATTAAGGAATAATAATTTTTTATTATAAAAAATTGTTTAAAAAGTAGGTGTTGTGAGTATGAAGGAGAGAGAAAGTGGGTGGGGAATAATAAATGAAAAGTTGTTGTGAGTATGACAAGCGGGTCCTACTAATAAAAAAATAATACTCCCTCTGTCCCTAAATGAGTGTCAATTTTCAAGAAATCTTTGTCCCTAAATGAGTGTCTTTTTTGAACATAACTTTCTCCCTAAACGTTTTTTTTTCGAAAAAATTTTCACCGGTTTCTTTATACGTGCAAAACTAAAGGTTTGGAAAGGAGATTACAAGATTATATATGAATCGTTGTTACCAAATTGTTCAAAAAGTTGAGATTTTCAGTGTCCCTTAAAATGGAATCTGGACACTCATTTAGGGACAGAGGGAGTAAAAGCTTTCCATTTTGGGATGTCCTATTTCGAGTGGGACACCCAAAATGGCAAAACGTCCTATTTCGGGTGGGACGGAGGGAGTATTATACAAATGTTGTATATGAAGGTTATATATTTAGTGGGAGTATTTATGAAATATAAATAATTTATCTCTTAAATGATTGGTATGAAATATAGGTGTATATGTTTATTTGCATATTTGTGTAGAATGTTCTATTATGCTTTAATTATGTTTATTACTGCGATCTGTTCTTTAAAAGGAATAGTTAAATGAGAATGAAATTAATTTATTTGATTGGATCATGAGCTTAAGAATTGTTCTAAAGCAAGAACGAAAATTATACATTCTAAATAATTTTAAGTAACCTAAATTGCAATATTAATTTGATTAATATGTTCCGTAGGGTCATCAAAATTTAATGTGATTAACTTGTTGATGATCTTAGATTCATGAATAAATTGTTTATTTTTGGTTTTGATGATCTTGATGATTGGATCACCATGAACACCAAATCCTAAATGAATCAAGGAAAACAATTTTAAGGTAAATTTGAAAATTTAAAATCTACCGCTTTTATGATAAATATTTTGAGTTGAATTTAATTGTCAGATGACTGGTTTTAGAAAACGTGTTTCCTGAAATTAAATGTCAGTTTTAAAATTAATCTGGGATTGAATCTAGTTTCAGATGGCTGGTTTTCGAGACCGTGTTTCCTGAAAAGTGATGTCAATTCAGAATTCAGAAAACTGAAATCAGAATCCTGAATTGTTCTTGATTGCTGAAATCAGTTAAATTGATGAGACATGGAATTTAGAAACAAGACTACAGATTCATACGGAAATGTGGATGCCTTTTTGCTTTGTTTCGGCCGTATGGACTGTTCTCTAAATTTCTGAATGATGTATGAAATTGTGGATGCCTTTTGGCTTAGTTTCGGCCGTACAGTTTGTGCTCTCAATATCTGAACTAAAGTGCGGAAAGATGACGATCTAAGTCGAAAATTTGATTTTTTATTTAATGAATTTCTAAAGGAAAGAAAGATTAAAAGATAAAGGTAAGACAAATGTTGTCAAACCTAAAGGAAATAATTGTAGCTAAAGTTATAACTCTAAATAATGCAATTTTGTAATATGGCAATTGGATTGACCATTAAAATAGCAATCGAAATTCTGGATGATCAAAGAAAGTGAATGGTAGTGAGACTACCACTTCGAACATTTATGTTATAAGACTAATCTTTTTATTTTTTAATTATTGGGTATCGGATACCGGATTTGATCCCACATTTGTAAAATGTGCAAGAATTAGTAAATTGAAAGAATACTTAAAGTAAAGTTAATTTATGAATGGTAATGATGCAAGAATTGCAACATTGTTCGTAGAACACTTATGAAGTGGCCTTATTTATTAAGTAGAAAGTATTATTTTGTTTAAGATAATGAAAGATATTTATTTCTTATTGAGAATAAGAAAGTGCTTTATTTATTATGATTTGCTTTATCGTATTGTTAAATCATATAAATAAATCTAATATCATAAATCTTGAAGAACAAGATAATATATAAGGCTATAACATAAATAATTAAATTCTCAAGGCATTATTGTTTTGATCAAATAAATGAGAGACGCATATCTAAAATTCTATGGGACGGAGTTTTAAAGTCATACGATTTTGAATCATATGATATATGCAAATCTTATTAACTTGGATCAAGACATCTTTTACTAGGAGTAGTAAATGGGCTAGTGACTTATTAAAACTAATACATGTTGATGTATATGGTTCATTAAGTGGCGATGCTGAAAGAGGATTTTGGTACTACTTGGCAAAACTATTCAAAGATTCTGATTTGATCGTGATGATGAATAATTGAACCAAGAATTTGACAATCATCTTTAAGGTTGTGAAATTGTTTCACAAATTAACTCCATGAAGAACACCATTTTGGAATGATGCGTCTACATGGAGATATAGAACCTTATTGGATATGGTTCATTAGATGATAAGTCAAATTGATCTTCCACTATTTATTTTGGGGTTATACATTGGAAACCGCTATAATTACACTAATTTGAGTTCCATCAAAATAGGTTCAAAGGAACCATATGTGATATGGAATGGAAGAAAACTTGGTTTGTCTTTCATAAAGATTTAAGAAAGTGGAACTTTTGTGAAAAGACTTGTTTGGAACAACCTCACATTTAAATCTAATAAATGTATTTTCATGGGATATCCTAAGGAAACTTGAGGATAATATTTTACTTCTAAGAAACAAATTGTTTGTTGGTGATGGTACTTTTCTAGATAAATTGTTTATCTCTAAAAGAACCAGTTGGAGTAAAATATATCTCGAACTGTTCAAGACCTATAAAATTACAT
Source organism: Campanula takesimana (assembly GCA_026119855.1). Taxonomy (NCBI): domain Eukaryota; kingdom Viridiplantae; phylum Streptophyta; class Magnoliopsida; order Asterales; family Campanulaceae; genus Campanula; species Campanula takesimana. Next base: position 137,312 of record JAOWBW010001739.1, on the reverse strand, counting down.
AGAACCTTAGATGGAAGTTGAACAAACTTTTACAAGGAGTTGTGAAATTCGTTCAAGTTGCACAAGTTAATTGCATATATGATAGGTTACATTCTATAACAAGAAATATTGGATTTCTCGTAATAGAAAGTATTGAGGTAAAGTTCAATTAGAATGACATATTTACCACCTATCAAAATGCGAAGTCCGCTCCATATTTAGATTAATGGCTTGGAGTCATAAAATCTAAAAGCAATCCATGTAGTATAAACAAGTTTGGAACTTGATCATTCTAACCTAAGGCGTAAAAACTAAAGGATGGAATTGAGTTTTCTTGGAGAAAACTTACATGGGTAGCAAGGAACATACTAATTAAGCAAGACAAAATATGAAAGGTTGACTCATATTTCGACTATGATAAAACTCTCTCACACGTAGTCATGCTTTAAGATCTTAGAATTCTCATTGTCACATCTTCATATTTGGAATATGAAATTTAACAAATGGAAAAATTCTAATAAAGTATGCAAGTTGCGAAAATCCATGTGATGGATTGAAGCAAGCTTCATGGAGTTGAAACAATCATTTTGATGAAGTGTTCAAATCGTTTGAAATTTATCAAAGATGAGACTTGTGTTTGCTAAGATATTAGTGGGAGCATAGTCTAATTCCTAGTCTTGTCTATGTGGTTGACATATAATTCATTTTGAAAGAGTTTCTTAATGAAAGACTTAGGAAGAAGCCGCTTACATCCTTGGAATTAATATCTATTGATATAAATCTAGGAAGTTGATTGATTTGTGTCAAAGTACTTATAAAGACAAAGTACTGAATTGTTCAGTATGCAAGACTCTTGGAGAAGAACTTGCAAGGTTGTCTAATGACAATATTCTTGACAAAACTTAATCTTAGTGGAAGATTAATGAGAAAGAATACATGATAAGGATTCCGTATGCTTCGGCATATGGATCTATTTTGCATGTCATATTATGTACTTAGACGGGATAACTCGTATACTTGGAGTATGATGAGAACAAACTAATCATATCCTAGTGAAAGTCACTAGATAGTGGTCAAGAATATCCTTATGTACTTGAGAAGAACTAATGATGCATTCTTGATGGTTGTTGACATGGGAGATGATCTAGTAAATGGTTACATAGATGCATGCTTCCACATCGACAAGGGTAATTTAAATCGCAGTATAAACTTATGTTTAAAGTGAGTGCTATTAGTTGGAATAGTTCCAAGCAAATACACTATAAATTATTCTACGAATAAAATTGAGAATTTAGTTACAAGAGTTGTAACTAAGGGAATTGTTTGAATATAGGTGTTATTGGTAAAACTAGAAATAGTTTCTAGTGATACTAATCCTATGGACCTTTGTTGTGAAATAATGGTTATTGCACAAGCTAAGGTGCCAAAGGCTCATCTATGATCCAAACACACACTCAGACATTTCCATCTCTACGAGAAATCGTTGACATGGGAGATGTCAAAATATGCAAAATACCTTATGATGATAACAAGGACAATCTTCCTACATAAGATCCTCCACATGCTGTTATGATGGTCATAAGCTAAGCTCAATGGTATTGGATACTCATTAATTGGGCCTAGTGCAAGTGGGAGATTGTTGAAAATTATGCCCTAGGCCTTTGAGAAAGGCCTTACGTTGCATCATGTTCTCATTTGTTATGGAGATAAGAACCTTAGATTATTATATGTTTTACATGTTTATTATTATAATCCCTTTCCCTAATACTTATGAAGGACTAGTATAAGTTTAATCGATGATCATATGATGATCATGTGTATGTGATACAAATTAAACTTATGGGTACTTGTTGGAGAACAAGTACTGGACTTGACCCACCTATGAGATTTATGTCATGGTCAGATGTCATAATTAAATCTCATAATAGTTATATCATTTATCCTTAGACCTGAGATTATCATAGTCTTCCACATGATGAACATTTTGTTTGACGTACTCAAACGCTACCCCTAACCGGGTGGTTATAAAGGCTACGATTGGCATAATCGGATTCATGTAGCGAAGAATTATAAATCAAGATGGGATTTGTCCCTCTTTCAAGAGAGATATCTGCTTGGCCTCTCGATAAGTGAGATTGATGATAGTGTACGGCTGTACCCAAATGAATTGAATTGTTCAATGTCATTTGCTCATATCAATCTACTTGGGATCGAGAAAACATTGGACAACATAAGTTGACGTGCACCATGACTTATGTCCAATATGATATCATATGATAAAAGGATTGTGATATGTTCTATGAGGATAACGAACTTTGGTTAAGTTATATTAATTGGGTAGTCATGATGGCTTGCTAGATTCCGCTCATGATTTATGGGTTTGACCTTGGTCGGACTCATTACCAACTTAATATAATCCTATGGGGTCACACATAAAAGGACGAACCAAGAAAAGGCAAAAGCTGAATTCCTGGCGGGCACGGCTGTGCCAGTTATAAAGCACGACCGTGCTGATTTGCATGGCCGTGTGGATTAAGAAACTCGACCGCGCCATTATTCAACTGCGGCAAGTCAAGCTCGGACCAAGTGGCACAGCAGTGCCATTTAGTGAGCACGACCGTGCCAAAGTTCCTGGGGCCAGATTTTGTGCAGTTTAATTGGGTGACGGGATTTAGGTCTTCTAGGTCAAGGGTTAATGACTAGGGACTATAAATACATCTTTTCACCAGCCATTAAATGTGTACAACCCAATATGTTTGAGAAACATAATTCTTGATCCAAGATTGTGAATCAAAGATCAAGAATGCATAAAATTCATATAGCCTTTGAAGATTAGAAAAGTGTGTTTTCTATTGGGTCTAGCAATCCAGATCTAGAATGGTTCTAGATATTCGTTCGCGTGTGGATACACATAGAGAATTCTTGCTTTAGCATCTCAAGTTCATGTTCCTGTGATCGTGATCCGAAGAACGCGAAGAACGTGGAGATCAAATCTAAAGCTTGAAGAATTGAAGATTTGAAGATCCGGAAAATTTAAACGCTCAACAACGGTTAGTATTCTAAATTCATCTTGCTATTAATTTAATCATCATGAATGGATCTTGGGGCTTAGGGATTTGTTGATTTTACATTGCCGTCTTCCGCTGCGCATGTTGCCTCAAAACCCAATAAGAATTTCATCCCCGGTTAAGAAATCTTCATCTTCAAGTTCAACCTGTATGTCTCACTACAGCAAAGAGTCAGAGGAACTCTATGATAACCCGACCTTTACCCAAAACGACCCTTAACAGAAGGAGAACAAGAAGCTAGAAGCCCATATTGAATTTAGGTCAATAGAATGAATGAAAACGGGATGAACATCGAGTATAAGATTGGAACCTTCACTGAGAAGATTTTCGCCAAAAAAAAGGTTCTATTGTGTCCGAAGGCTCTACCTCTCGGCTTAGTACATCCGGTCCAATCAAAATCTCATCCCCAACAGTTTTGCCCACCTAACACTTACTCAGTCAACTGAGGTGTACCAGTCAAGTTAGACAAGTTAGATTTATTGGGAATCAAAGAAGCCTTAGCAAAGTTTGTATTGAACATATGCAAGGGACCGGAAACACTACTCTGGCCCCTCAACCTTCTATTCATTTGCCCACAGCAACAAAAGTTCAAGGGATCCGTGATAGCCTTGCCCATTTGAGGCTAGACATCCTTTCCCGCCCCAGTTTGCCAGCCAAAACTATTTGGTAGTGCCACCTCCTTTACCGACCATCACTTATGATAAAGCCATTAGGGCTCCTAACAGCCAAACATAGCTTCAAGTCCAAATCCCTCAAAACATGGACAACATCCTTGGGATTTATAAGCGAGTGCCGTTATCGCCATTCGTCTTTCTGTTTTTGAGCTTGATTTGTCGTTTAGAGTCGCCATCATGTTGTCATGTGGACATGAACCATAAAAATTCATGGATTCAGGGGTTAAGTTATCTAAGATTGGTCTTGCTATTACATATCATCATCATCATATTTTAAAGAAACAAATAAATACAAGTTGATCCAATAAATAATTTCTTATTTATTAGGATGTCGGGTTTTGTACTTCAAGACCATCTTCATGAATTGAAGAGACACTAGGATGACCCTTTTTATAGAACTAAACTACTCTAAAAATCATATAAGTAGATGAGAAAAGAGATGAAAACAGTAGGAAGATTACCTAGCGATAGCAAGAATCCGATGGATGGCCTTGACTAAGGGCCTTGAGATCCAAGAGCTTCAAGTTTGTGTTGGTTTATGGAGTTTATTAAGAAATTTAGACAGAGGTTTCGCAAAAGATCTGACCTTTATGACTGTGATTCAATGTTAGGGAAAACCAGTCGGAAGACCCATTTATTTATAGGTGTTTAATGACTTTGTGATCAAGCCAAGGAAATGTAAATGGATTGGGAATCAAGTTCTTGATTGTGGAGTGATTGGTTTTGGTAACTAAGATCAGTATTTATTCAAATCCCAGGTTGCTAGAGTCTTTGCTAACAAAATTAGTCATAAACTTAACAAATCATGATGACACTAACGAGTTTTTATCCAAACACTAAGGCAAGACACAAGAGTAGTGTATTTATGATTGTATGTTAAAAATGGGGTGTCTACAAAACCTCTCGACAACAATACTTGTGAAACAAGTAATGTCGTCAATAGAAAGACATCCATTTAGAACTGCGTACGTATTCCTCGGAAGGAAATCAAACAAAACGTAGTTTCACTCCAAAAATACATGAAAACGGTCGTTTAAGTTATTTTAAAAAATGGTTTGTAAAGTTTTAAGGATAACCCATACTCAGGATTACAGGACTTTGTTCATATTAATGTCGAGTACTCAGACTTTGGAGTGTCCTCTACCTATAGCCAGAGCTACCATAGATAGTCATAAGATATTTTAGATGTCCTCTATCAATGGCCGAAGCTGTCATAGATAGTCGTTGGACGTCTCCTCTATTAATGGCCGGAGCTGTCACTAATACGCAGGATTCTGAGATACTGACGTCGATGTGAACTTTGCAAATGATTGCGGATCTCATTGGGATTTGAAACATTCGCTATTCGATGGTTGGAGCTATCATTGCTACTGGCGGGCGCTGGAATAATAGTGATTTTGATGATGTACATGTTGATGCCGAGTACTCGGACTACTTTGTTGAAATTTTGTAGAGTTGATGCTCAATCTATGTACATTTGCTTTTGAGGAGAATAAATTCATACTGAGGAGACAATTTCATTGTTCCAATTCTGAAAATATCCTTTGTTGATGACGATTCAATGTTCTGTCTTGAACCGAGTTAAACTTTGAAAATTTGACCAAAGCAGGGAGTTTTGGAATTCTATCTTAAAAGCATGGCTTTTCTGCAATTTTGATAGAAAGCAGGGGTTCTATGAGATTTTGAGAAAAAACTGGGCTTTTCTAGAATTTTAGGATGACCTTTCTAGAATTAAGATATGTCTCGTGCGAGACATCGATATTTCGCACGAGATATCGAAGACCGTTCGTGAACTGGCGCTAAAAGCCTATTTTTGAATCACTTTTTCATCTTTTCTCTAAAGACTCCATCCCTATGCGACTTTCTTCACCAAAAAACTTCATTTTTACTTGAATTCTCAAGTTAATTTAAACATTTCTAGACACTACCCCCAAGCAAGAATCATGTCATCTTCAAGTCGTTCTCATAAAAAACATACCGTGGGTGCCCACACATGAAGGGAAGAAACAATTGTATTGATGAGTTGTGTCCATTCCCCAAATCCCATATTTCTCATGCGGTTAGGAGTAGTAAGGTAATGCGTCTTCATGTTTCTTATGTTTCTATGTCAATTTCATGATTGAATGCTTTGATTCCATGCATTTGTGATGAATTGTTTTAGTTTCCCCTAAAGTTGCAATTGTTAGGGTCTTGATGATGCATGTTCATTTTTTCATTTCTTCGTATTTGTTGATCCTTGATGAGGTCTTTGATCAATGTAGTATAGTAGTACATGATTTCTCTTGTACATGGACAAGTTTCATGATTGAATTCCAAGTTCATGCTTGTCTTGAAATGTTGCACACCAAGTGTTTGATGAAATGCCACAATGGGGATTTTCATCATTTTTCTAAGATTTTCCTCTTCTTGTTTGATATTGTAGTCATTTCAAATGATCAAGAATTGATAGGGGAGTGCGAAGGACGTGGCTAAGATGTGAAAAGATCTCGATAATAGTGAAAGACAAAGTTGAGTCTGTTGACCTAGCAACTTTCTTTGATGGCGTTATGGGCGAACGAAGGAACACCCATGTTCTTCAAGTGACCACCAACACTGAATCCACAGCGCTAACCGCCACCATCAGCCTCCACATATGACACTATCATCACCATCATTAGCCCACCAACTTCTGTGAAAACAAAGGAGCCCAGAAAACACAAAAAGACAAGCACGCACGCAAACTAGATCTAAGATTCATATATACGAGATGTGAGAACCCACTTACACACCACACAGGGAGAGCAAAAGAAAGAAAAAGAGAAAGAGGAGAGAATGTCTTTTAGGGGTGAATTTTTTTTAGATCTAAGCTAAATACACAAGAAGATAGTTAAGAAGAAACCGCAGAGTGGGTAGACTGGTGAATGATGGTAATGGTAGTAGAAATGGCGGTTGATAGAAAAAAGACAGCTTGGGCGATTGGTTGCGTCGTTGATGGTCATGATGGGGAGGGGCAGAAGAAAAGGGAGGTGGGGTAAGGTAGAGGAAAGAGGAAAGAGAAATGGGAAGGGGTGGAGGAGATGAGAAGATGAAGAAGATAGAGAAAAGAAAGGAAATGTGCTTTCATAAAACGTGGCAGATTTAAAGAGCAATGCTAGGGGCACAAAATAAGGTCACAAAATTTTGTTCACAGGATGAGGTGGCGATATTTTATTGGTTGCATCGATAATGGACCCGCCAAACTCTAATTAAAAATACCAATAACATCATTACACCTAGGATTTTGTGAGCAAGATTTTGTGATTTTTTTGTGTCTCTAGTATTATTCAGATTTAAATGTGGGCTTGAAGAGAGTGATAGTCTTTATATGTGCAAAATATACTTGAAGTGCATATTTGTGTCTAGACTGAATAGCTTACACCCTTACCATAAACCCCATATACATAATACACTAACCTCCACAACCCTCACCAGAACACTAACCACCAAAACTACTTTATAACCTCGCCGCACCACCTTTACTATCAACCACCACCATACCACCATCAACACCACGTCCACAAACATCACCATCAATATTGAAAACTTAAATCATCAACTATGTAGTATACATATGGATGATAGGCAGTGGCAGATGTACGTTCATGAGGGGGGGGGGTCAATTCCCCTGACTTTCCCATTTTTGTTAATTTCACCCTTTAAGATTTTTCAAATTTTCACTTTTACCCCCTGAAAAAAATACAAATACCCCCCCCCCTCAAGAGTTACACTAAACCCCAACCATGGGTGGATCTTCGGTGTAAGAAGGGGGTGCAAGTGCACCCGGTCAATTTTCGTATTTAAGAAGGAAAAAAAATTATATGTATGATATATATATAACTGTGCACCCCCAAAACAAATTGCTTTGTAGTATAGATGGATATAGTCTAGGCTTTTTCTACTAGAAAACTAGTGTTCGAATCCTAGCAAAAGCATTTTTAGTATTTCAATTATTACATGCTTCCTCTCCAATTTGGCTTTTATGCCCTTCCAATTTGAGCTGCTAGTTCAATTTTCTTTTGATTTTGATTAGGATAATTATTGGTTGATATGAATTATATTTAAATGATATTTTGATTTCTCTTTATTTAGTGTTCACCATATTTTTGTTTATTAAAACACAAGATAATTATATTTTAATACAAAATAAAGAGTAATTTTGAAAGTTTTGCGGACATTCATTTTAGGACGGAGGGAGTATTATTTAAAGTTTTGTATATTATAACATGTAATAGAGTAAACGACGATTATAATTTGAATTTTTAGTGTAATTTGTGCACCCGCCGGACGGAAACTCAAGATCCGCCACTGACCCCAACTATATAAACATATTGATTAGTCTAAGGTTTCAATACACACCATAAGTTTTTCATAAGTTTGCCGTTGCCTCTACTCTTAATCTGCGTGAAACCAGGCGACTGAGACGAGCACGCACACAATCGCCGGCGTCGATCAGGTATGCTTATTTCCCTTCATCCGTTCGTTATCTCTTCCTCGTCTCTCCGTCAGTCTGATTCAACCGTTGAATCCCTAAATTTTGAAATCCCTAAAAATTCAGGGAATCAGGGTTTATGAATTGAAACCCCTCTTTCAATTTTTTTTATTTTTCTTGATTTTTAATGATTGTATTCCAATTTCTTTTGAATTGAAACCCTCTTTCAATTTATTTTTTTGATTTCTAACTATTGTATTCTGACTCCACACCTGATTATTTAGCGTTGATTAGCTGGGTGGGAAATTTATTTTTTTGATTTCTACAAGTGCTGATCAATGATGTATTAGAAGTACCAATCGCAGCAAATTTATTTCGTATTCTGAATTCAGGGCTTTTTTCTTGATTTCTAACATTTTTTTTTTTTTCAATTTCAGTTTGAGATTTTGACTGCAACTTACGACTTTTAATGGGTCCTCCGTCTCGAGATTCGAAGAGATCACGTGCGTCTGGCTCTAAATCTAATGAAGGTCCCCGTCCCGAAGGTTAGAATTTTAAATCGCAACCTTGTTTAATGTTTTTATGATTCTCAGTAAGTATGTTAGTTGTTTATGGCCGGTGTCCTGTTGGTGTGCTTGTTCTTATTGCATATATTTTGAAACAGCGTTGGAAAATTATTTCAAAAATTGAAACCTTCTCAAAGTAATGATGAGCATCACGTTCAAGAGCCTAGCGTCCCAGAGCCTAATGTGCCAGAGCCTAACATTCCAGAACCTAACGTTATAGAGCCTAACACGATAGAGCCTTCTCAAGATTTTGTTCCAGATCATCTTACCAAAAACCCAATTCCTGAAGACCTTAATTCTCAAGAACCTATTCCACAGAATAATACCCAAGAGCCTAATGTTCCACGAGTAGAGCCTAATATGCATGATCTTGTGTTTGATCCTGAGTTATGACCTTCAATTTATAGCCTTGCACGTGATGGCAAAGGGTTGGAGAATATTCGAAGGGCGTATTTGTTGAAGGGTCCATCTCAACCAAAAGTTCATGAATTTAAGAAATCAGAATTTTCGGGAACAAACCGCAAATTTCTTTCAAAATACTACAAAAAATATGAGAATTGGTTAGAATATACTACAAGCAAAGATACAATTTATTGCTTGTGCTGATATCTCTTCAAACCTGAGTCTGGGAAGCAAGGGGGTGGTGGAACATTTGTGAATAAGGGGTTTAAAAATTGGAAGAAGATTTCAGATAAGTTGAAAGAACATGTGGGAGATGTCAATAGATCTCATAATAGGTGTTACATTTTAGGTCGGGATTTGTTGAAACCGAACCGGTACATTGGTCACAATTTTGCTAAGATGTCTGATAAAAAAGCTAATGATGCACACCTTCGCCTTCTCACTTGTCTTAGAGGAATTAGATATCTTTGTCGTCAAGGTTTGTCTTTTCGTGGTCATAATGAGTCAAAGAAATCACCAAATCAAGGGAATTATATTGAACTCTTGAAGTCCTGTAGTGAAGTTAGTGAGGATGTAGAAATAGTTGTGCTTGAAAAGGCTCCAGGAAACCAAAAGTATATTGCACCAGACATCTAAAAGGAGATAGTTAATGCGGCTGCCACATTGACTAGGAACTCCATTCTTGAGGAAATTGGAGATGATTTATTTACTCTATTAGTTGATGAGGCACGAGATATATCAATCAAAGAGCAAATGGCAATTGTTTTGCGGTTTGTGAACAAGAAGGGGTGCATCATCGAGGGTTTTCTTAGTCTTGTTCATGTTGAAGACACTACCGCGCAGTCACTTAAAAAATCTATTGAAACCCTTTTGGAATCACATGGCTTGAGTATGTCTAAAATTCGAGGGCAAAGGTATGATGGGGATAGTAATATGAGGGGGGGGGGGACACAGTGGTCTCAAAAGTCTGATATTGGCTGAAAACAAATCCTCTTTCTATGTGCATTGTTTTGCTCACCAGTTGCAGTTGACACTTGTTGGGGTTGCTAAGAAATATGATGATGTTCGTCCATTTTTTGATACTTTGACAAATTTATCAAATCTTATTTCGGTCTCTCCCAAACGTAGAGATCACGTTCGATAAAGGCAGCTAGTGAGGTAGTTCAGGGAATTGGAAAATCAAAAATTAAGACAGGAAAAGGTTTGAATCAAGAAGCGACCATAAAAATGCCGGGTGAGACACGTTGAGGGTCACATTATGGCACAATCATGAGCGTAGTCAATATTTTTTATCCTATGAGTGATGTACTGGAATTTATTTGGAGAGAAGGCTATGCTTCAGCAAATAAGACTGAGGCAAAAACTCTTAACTTTGTCATTCACCAATTCGAGTTTGTGTTTCTATTGCACTTGATGAGAGATGTATTAGCAATCACAAACAATTTGTCAATGGCATTACAAAAGCGTGATTAAAATATTGTCAATGCCATCTCTCTTGTTACAGTGTCAAGAACCCGATTGGAGAAAATGAGAGAAGATGGTTGGGAGGAATTATTGAAGTCAACTTGTGATTTTTGTGTGGAACACAACATAGCAGTGCTGAAGATGGATGATATTTTTGTAGTACGGGGGAGAGCACGGGGTGGTGGTCATGGAATCACAAACTTTCATCGTTATCATGTTAAACTGTTTAACACCGTGATCGACCATCACCTTCAAGAGTTGAATAGTCATTTTGATAAGACGAATGTGGAGTTGCTTCTTTGTGTTGCTTCACTTGACCCAAGAAATTCTTTCGCTGCATTTGATAAAAGTAGATTGATCAAATTCGCTAAATTTTATCCCTCAGAATTCTCAGAAAAAGAGCGCATTGACCTTTCAAATGAACTTGAGACATACATTATGGATATGCGCAGTGATGTTGAATTTACTAGCGTGAAGGGAATTGGGCAGCTAGCTGAAATGATGGTGACAAAGAGAAAGGATGTTGTTTATCCTTCAATTTATTTACTGCTTAAACTTGCACTGCTATTGCGTGTTGCAACAGCAACTGTTGAAAGGGTATTTTCTGCGATGAAGCGCATAAAGACACTATCACGAAATAAAATGGGAGATGCTTGGTTGAATGATTGTTTGCTGCTATATGTAGAGGAAGCGATGTTTGAGAAAATTGAAAATGAAGATATTATGATGTATTTTAAGAAGATGAAAGATAGGAGAGGATTTGAGTAAACATTCTCTTATTATTATTATTATTATTATTATTATTATTATTATTATTATTATTATTATTATTATTATTATTATTATTAGTATCAAATTTTGAACGGTAAAGAAAAAAAATTAGGCATTTTATGGATCGTTAATTTTAGTTTCATGATAGGAAAAAAAAATTGTTGTTTATAACTTTTTTTACCCCTCTGACAAAAATTCCTAGTTTCGCCACTGCTGATAGGTAATAAGTTACCTAATTTAATATTATATAATAAATTAACTTAAGAAATTTATTTAATTAACAATTAGATTAGTAATTTATTGTTGTAATAATTATTTAACTTAGATATTATATAAATAACTAATTATTTTAATATTTAATAATGACTTAAATTAATATTTAATAATGACTTAAATTAATATTTAATAATTATTTAATTTAGTAATATGAAGAAAAAAAATATACTAATAATTAATTGATTTAAGTTCATAGATTATTTTATTTTTAATTATATTTAATTTTTAATTATTAATTAAGAATTAAAAATTACATTCATTTTTAATTTCGTGCTCAAATTTTAATTCCCGCTCATATTCGGTGACGGCCAAATCGTTGCTAATTTTATGTCCATCCCTAAATAAAATTTTAACGAGGTCAAATTTTAGCAACGAGGAAGTTGTTGCCATTTTTCCAAAAATTGCAACGAAAAATCATTAATTTACTTTTGTCCGTTACTAAATGGCAATGATTTATGGTCGTTGTCATTTGTCCCTTGACAAATTATACTCCCTCCGACCCAGAAAGATAGTTCATCTTTTTTCGTTGTTACTACGAGGGAACTTTGAGCAGTTATAAATGCTACTTATAATTATGTTAATGTGAATCTAAAAAATGATATTAATAGTATTTATAATGGTGTATCAAGAACAATTTTAAAAATTTCATTAAAATAATAAAAATAGCCTTAATTATTACTCGAAGTTCCTTCGTAAAACCCATAAAAATAGAGAGACTATCATTCTGGGACGGAGGGACGGAGGGAGTATAATTCTATTAGTGTTTGTTAATTGTCAAATCGTAAAAACCGTAGTGGATGAGTAAAAATTATCGTAGCAATAGCCTTTTCCAAAAAATTAAATTCAACATATAATAAATTAAATTTTCAATACTATTAAAATGGTAAAAAAAAATCCCGTCAAACCATTACAAATAGCTAAAATCACTTCAAGTTTACTATAGCAAAATATGATTTAATAATCTAATCACATTTTACAAATCGTCTCCAAATTTTGATAAATACAGTATGAAACAATAATTAGACGGTCACATAACGTTTTCGAATTAAAATAACGTTGTCAAACTCAACGCACGTGGTAACATCAACTTGCACAAAGAGTTTACCAGTACTCCCTCCTCATCATGTATAATTATTTTTTCTCAAAATAAATATATTTAAAAAAATAGCTTTCTCTATAAAGGTTTTTTTACTAAAATTTTTTTACTATCTTTTTATATGCAAAAACCAAATGTTTAGGAAGGGGACACGAGAATATGAATATACTTTTCTCACTAAATTGTATAAAACGTGAACATTTTTCTTAATGTTCATTAAAATAAAATTTAAATATTCATTTAAGGACGGAGAGAGTACAACAATAATCCTTTTGATTCTTAGAATAAACAATAATCCTTTTGCTTATTTGAACGGTAACTGCAAATTATATTAATAGGTACTTCGTTAACGCAATCTTCTAAACAAAAACTTCAGTTTAGACCAAAGATCTCTAGCTCAAGCGGTATCCGGTGCTAGCTTCCCATGTGGAGGTCACGAGTTCGAATCCCGTCAAGGAGAATTGTGTTAGCCTATTTATAGGCCTAGTTGTAGCCTTCATGGCATTTGTGTTAGTAGCCTAGTTATAGGCCCAGTTGTAGCCATGACATTACCAATTAATAAAAAAACTCTTTTTTTAAAAAAAAAAAAAAAAAACTTCAGTTTAGTATTTTCAGTCAATGAAGTATATCTATTTGTGCCGTAATATATAGTTATTAGTCAAACAATGGTTAACTATTGTATTAATCATTATATTTTTATTTTCAGTCAATGAAGTATACTCCCTCCGTCCCACTAGAAGTGAGACTTCTTTTCTTTTTGGGCCGTCCCACTTAAAGTGAGACTACCCAAAATGGAAATGTTTTAATATACTTATATTCATCATTCCCCACTATTTAACCCCACTCATTCTCTCTCTTCATTTTCCACCACTCATTTTATTCAACCAACACCACTATTTACCCCACTCATTCTCTCTCTTCATTTTCTACCACATATATATCACTTATCTTAAATATCGTGCCCACTCCTCTAGTCTCACTCTCAATGGGACGGAGGGAGTATCTATTTGTGCCGTAATATACCAACAAACGCCTAGTCCCTGATCACGTGATAGGGAGTATTCTAGTTCAATTAGATGTTTCAGGTTAGAGCCTTAAAAAAGCAGAAGCGTTATATTTTGTAAAAAAAAAAAAAAAAAAAAAAAAACTTTGTCGCTTTTATATTCCTATCCAACTCGAATCAAATTAGTTAACAATAGTGTTAGTGTTTTTTTTTTTTTTTTTTTTTTTTTTTTTTGAAGAAATAGTGTTAATGTTTAGATATTGGTGATTCAGAAAAATAAAAATATAATGATTAATACAATAGTTAACCATTGTTTGCGTACCTTACATAGGCAAGCCTACCAATTTCTTCCATAATATAAACTTTTTTCTATTATAGCCCCTAAACTATTTCTATTAATCATTACATGAATTAAAGTTCAATAAATTTAACTAAAATAATTTAATTAAAACTTTAACAAACAACAATTTAGCTCCTTGTTATTTAATAAAAAGATATATAGACTCTTACTAACTTAATATTTCACATTTTAGGCCCATATTCGATGTATGATTATACATCAGCATTAGCTAATTATGCATTATAATTATGTGTCACATTAAGATTTTTTGTTACAATGTTGACGTCCTTTAGAGAAAGAAGGATTATTAATTATAAGGAAGGCAGAAAAAAAAAATGAAGGTACAACAAGAAATAATCAACGGTCATGGATAGTGTTAGAGAAGTGACTTTGAAATAAGTAAGATACTCCATCCATCTGTTCCGGAAATATAGTCTCATTTTGACTTTTTATGGTTAACAAAAATAAACTTTGACTAAATATTATTGTCAATTTAATGATTACAATAAAATTCTAAAAATTGTTATTGATAAATCACTTAACGGTTTATCAATCACAAATTTTAGAATTTCACTAGATTGATTATATCGTCACTAATGGTTGTCAAAGTTTTTTTTTTTTTTTTTACCATAAAAGTCAAAAGGAGACTATCTTTCTGGGACGGATGGAGTATTTTGAAAAGACAAAGAAAAAGACAAGCAGTGAAATTCGGCTGAGCAGCAAGCAAGATTTGGCCGAGTGTCATGCTAGGTTCGGCCGAATCATCTGGTTCCGGGCCTGGGCTCAGCGGCGGCTTGTGCAGGAAGAAATAAAGTCATTTTAGGGTTTTGTTTTGTACTCTTTCTGTCTACAAGGTTAGGACTCTAGCAGTATACTCCCTCCGTTCCAAAAAAGTTGAAACATTTATTTTTGAGTTGGGAAAATTAAGGATATAATATTATATTAAGAATGAAAGCTAGAGAGGAAGAGAGAGAATTAGTGGGGGTGCAAAGAGAATGAATGGAGCATAATGAATGGTTAGGAGGAAGAAGGAGAATGAGTGGAGGATTATAAAAGTAATAAAAAGCTTCCATTTTTGGATTGTTACAACTTTTGTGAAATACTCTAAATGGCAAAATGTTGCAACACCCTTGGAACGGATGGAGTATATACTAGTGGTAATTAGTAGCCTCCATAGAGACAGTAACAGAGAGAGAAAAGAGAGATCAATAATTCTAGATCTAGGGTTTGCACAGTCATAGGAATTTTGTGATCAAAATTCGTGCAACATAGATTAGTGTGATCATTAGTGTTTCTTCTGTAATTGTTTCTCCAACCATATTAATAATATATGTTAGCCCTTTGCCCGTAGACGTAGCCAATAGGTTGTTGGTGAACCACGTAAATTCTGTGTTCTTGTTTGTCGATTTGGTTTCATTATTTTCTGTCATCTCTTGGGTCTGATTTACTAACAAGTGGTATTAGAGCCTTGTTAGTTGAGAAAGATCAAGGTATTCCGCTGCTGCGGAAGAGATGAACTTCGGGACAGACTAGAAGATCGACAAGTTCGATGAGAAGAACATGTTTTGATTATGGTAGATCGCGATGCAGATCGCGTGTAGAAACGTGCAGATCACGTGCATTCTTGGTGCAGATCGCATGCAAAAAATGTGCATATCGCGTGCAGGTTGGTACAGTCGGGGTGCAGTTTTTGGTGCAGTCCAGGTGCAGTTTTGGTGCAGTCCTGGGTGCAGTTTTGGTGCAGCGCACGTGCAGAACACGTGCAGTGTCCGTGCAGAAATTAGGGTCTCTAGGTTGAACACATCTGGTATTGCATTCTATTGCCTCTGAAATATTTGAGTTTGGGATTTTATTAGTTATTCTGAAGCTCTTCACTGTAAAGGATCGAGAATCAATAAATTTGAGAGCAGTCAGTGATTACTCATCTGTGCTAGCAATAGCAAGTCTGGTACTTCTGAATCCGGAAGCTCGTTTATTGTTCGTTGGTGATCCAAGAACGCATCTGGAACATTCTAGTGTCTGATATCTGAATCTGAAGCTAGGGTTTTGTGATCAGAATTTAGTTATCTGGTATAATCTGAACATCCAATATCTGGTGTAGTCTATTCTAGTGATGTAGAAGTAGATACAAAATATGTGTTGCCTGAGCAATAATCTAGTTATATCTCAGAGTTGTACATCTAACTCCGCATTTGAATAAATCTGAGTCTTGTACTGCAGGCAGTGACAAGTCTGTAGAGGATTCGTATCACATGTTTTTCGCGCAGGGAGTGGTTTGCAACGTATGAGCAGAAGACTAGAAGACTGGGGGTAATTTATATGGCCAATGGGTCAGTCTATAGGGTAATTGGCATGGACTCTATAAGGGTGAAGAATTCTACTGGTAAGGTCTGCACATTGAATAAGGCCAGGCATGTTCCACGAGTAGCAAATAATTTCGTATCTCTTAGTTGGTGGATAAGAAGGGGTACAGTTTCAAGGGTGAAGGTGGAATTTTGACTGTCTGCCAGGGTTTGGATGTGATTTCTGAGATAGGTGATGGTGTTGACATTAATGTGGAACAGTGATTTACTATAGGTGGGAGTGAACTGGGCAAGCCACAGTTAGAAGATCAACACACACACCAGGTTTATCTATATTGATTGGAAAGATCCAATGTCGTTTGGATGTGCCATATCTGAAATTCTGTTAGTTGCCAGTTGGGGTGATTATGGGTGCCCGTAGGTATACATCTGGGTGTCCAGTGGGATACATGCATGCAAGATTTTTGATTGTTCGGAGGACAAGGTTGTCTGTCTAGTAAGGAAAATTCTGGGTGTCCAGTGGGATACAAAGCACGTGCAATATCTGGTTGTCCGAAAGACATTTAAATCTAGTGTATTTGACGAAAGACATACTGAGGCAAAAGTAGAGAAATTTGTTCTTGTACAAAGGATGTGGATCAAGGTGGAGTCTATGTCAGTGTTTCGTACGTTTGAAATATTAGGAGAGATTCAAAGTCAAGGTGGAGATTGTTAGAGAAGTGACTTTGAAATAAGTCAGACATTTTGAGAAGACGAAGAAAAAGACAAGCAGCGAAGATTTGACCGAGCAGCAAGCAAGATTCGGCTGAGTGTCATTGTTGGTTCGGCCGAACCAGTCTCATGACTCGGCCAAATCATCTGGTTCCGGGCCTGGGCTCAGCTGTGGCTTGTGCAGGAAGAAATAAAGTCCTTTTAGGGTTTTGTTTTGTACTCTTTCCCTCTTCAGGGTTAGGACTCGAGCAGTATATATACTAGTGGTGATTTGTAGCCTCCATAGAGACAGTATGTAACAGAGAGAGAAAAGAGAGATCAATAATTCTAGATCTAGGGTTTACACAGTTAAGAATTTTGTGATCAAAATTCGTGCAACATAGATTAGTGTGATCATCAATGTTTCTTCTGTAATTGTTTCTCCGATCATATTAATAATATATGTTATATATCCCTTTGCCCATGGACGTAGTCAATAGGTTGTTGGTGAACCACATAAATTTTGTGTTGTTGTTTGTCAATTTGGTTTCGTTACTTTCTGTCATGATCTCTTGTGTCAGATTTACTAACCTATAGAGTTGCTAATTGTGTCAATTTTCAGTCAAATAGTAATCCATCAATCCAGAGTAAGGTTTCTATCTTGAGTTTGCATGCTTAAAGAAAATGAGTAAGAAGTTGTAATTTACCGAAAAATTGAAAAAAAAATCCGAAAAACATTTTTCCCACTTTTCTAAGTAACATGACTTACGGACATCCGTAAGTCATTTTCAGGAATATGTTTACCTTCTCACTCACACACCCAACTCCGTATACACCCCACGCTACCCACCCCGCCCTCCCACCCCGTTCAATTTTTTGCATATTAAAATTATTTTTTAACAACTCCCCCACCTCGACCCCTCACCTGCCCATTTTTTTTTCTTTCAAGCATTCACAAACAACAACTTTTAATAATCTAACACGTTAATATAATATCGATTTGGCACAGTTACACTGACACAATAAAATGGAACAATAACGAAATGAATAATACTAGGGCTAGCTCTTATACCATGATATAAAGACTGAAGCTCCATCTCAAAACCAAATGGCCATGAGAGGTAGCCCAAGATCTTTATATGGTCAAGGCATGACTTATTAATTTTCGATGTGGGATAATGTCTCTAACAAAAATATCTAAAACAACCACAACATATGCCGGATTGTATAATAGGCTAGTTGCACATGCAGTCGCATTATACAAACCCAGATTTAGATGTTTGTAATTTGTTTGTAATTTGTTGTTTGATGCGTCTTGTTCATATTATGCCCGCATGGCAAAGGCGCTTAATAGATAAGTGTTATTAGATCGGTAGTGATATTTTTGTACATAAGCAAAAATAAAATTAAAACGTGCTGTGGGCTTTTAGTAAATAATCAAAATAGCTTTATTTCCGCTACCGTTATGCGGTTTGTTGGGTAGTGGTGGTGTTTGAATGGTGGTGATGGACTGGGTTAGATGGTGGTGGTGGTGATGACAGAAAAAGGGAAAATAGGTCATTTTAGTACCCAAAGCGAGTTAGGAGTATACTTGATTATGGGGTGATTTGAATATTTTGATAATAATACATGTTAACTTCTATTAACTTTGGTTAACGATTTTGGTAAATTTTGCTAATTTATTAATAGTATGTATGTTGCTTTTATTGTTACGATGGTAAAATTGAAAATGTGAAATAAGTGCATCATCAACGGCGTATCCATATTTATGCATCAGCAATTACTAAATATCTAAATTCACCACCGATACGTATATATAACATCCTTTTATTTTAAATTAAATTTTTATTCCATATATTACAATAACGCGAAACGACAATCACACATCAACAGTTACAACTAACATACATTAAAAACATCAGTATTTTTTTCAAACTATCCATGCGATCTTGATGAAGGAAATTAAGACCATTTATTCAAAATCATTTGCTAGCATCCGCGTATGCTAGAATTTACTTTCCATGAGGTATAAGACGGATTGGGAGATGTTTTTCTGGTATCGCGACGGGTTTAAATGTCATTTTTTCATCTGGAACTATTTTCTCCCAATAAAACTTAGTCACCAAACAATGCATGAAGACAAGAACTTCAAGCCGAGCAAAGTCTCTTCCCGGACATATCCTCGGTCCTCCTCCGAATGGCACAAATGTAAAAGGTTCAGGCCCCTTTCCTTCAAATCTCGACGGATCAAATTTCTTTGGGTCCGGAAAATATTCTTCATTGTGATGCGTCGCATGTGAGCTTATAAAGATCTACAAAAAATAAAACAAAGTCAACCAACTTAACTGATTCTGTTACCATATAGTAGAAAATTCAAGATCTCTGTTAATAGTCAAAAATTGACTTTCTCTGTTCCATAAGAGTCAAAATTTAATTTTATTCAATTTGTTTATTTTATTTAATATTTATTTACGGATGGAGTAATTTTATATGGAGTGAGTACATGCACTCCTACCTTCCATCCTTTAGGAATAGTGTATCCTCCAAAAGTGAAATCAGCTATAACATTCTTGAAATTTCCAGGTGCTGGACTTGCAATCCTTAGTACTTCATCAACAACGTTCCTCGAGTACTTCATCTTGCGAACGTCTTCCATGGTCAACGACGACTCCTTCTGCTCTTTGGAGTTCAATATTTCCATTTGTTCTGTAAATCAACCAAAGATAAACACAATTATAGAAATAATAAAAACTGTGCGAATTCGTCTGGTCTATGAGCATATGATATGATGTATACTCCTTCCGTTCAAAATGATATTA
This sequence comes from Campanula takesimana, assembly GCA_026119855.1. Classification (NCBI taxonomy): domain Eukaryota; kingdom Viridiplantae; phylum Streptophyta; class Magnoliopsida; order Asterales; family Campanulaceae; genus Campanula; species Campanula takesimana. The sequence goes on along the minus strand of JAOWBW010001739.1, from coordinate 117,414 downwards.
TCACCTTTTTATTGGTACTTCGAAATAATATTACGAAATATTTTTAATTTAATTTAATTATACTCAAGAAAATTCAAAATTAGTTAGTGATAGACCATTAAAAGTACAAATCAACAACTTTTTTTTAAAAAAAAATCATTTAGATAACCAAATTGGCCTAAAATTAGTGTTCCTATTTCGTTTAAATAAGCAACAACAACATAAAAACAAAAAAAAAAGTGGGGGCTTTATTTTGGTACGAAAGAAGTATACTCCATCTATCCCACAATACTTGTTAATTTAGACATTTTCACACGGAACAATACATATAAATTATATTAATCTTAAAATACTTCAATTAGTATTGCTTTTACATTTGACTAATTTATTTCATATACATTTCATATATAATAAAAGTTAATTAAGTGAATAGTTGGTAAACAACGGTAAAAAAAATGGTAAAGATTATAGGTAAATAGGTAATAGTAAAGTGACCAATATCATGGGACGAATTTTAGCTCTTAACAACAAGTACCATGAGACATGGATATATCGCACGTACCTTCCAAGACTTTAGCATATATATGTGGATGATCTGCAAGATAGTAGATAATAGACGTGATTAGGCTGCTTGAAGCGTCGTGGCTAGCAACCATGACAGATAAAATATCGTCAGCTATATCGTTTTCGGGCAAAAACTCGCCGTTTTCATAAGTTTCAAGGATCATCTGCGCGAACAAGTATTCTTTTCCAAGTTTGATCTCTTTAGTGACGGCTTGACTTCTTAGCTGCCTGATAATTTGGAGAAGCTCAACCCTAATGTAGTTTGCCGCCTTTATAGCGCGATTGTAGGTGGTGCCCGGAAAATTCAAGGGGACTGCAATCACACCGGCGATAACATCGTAAAAAACATGAGCGAGTTTGGCTATATGCGCGGAATCTTCTATGCTAATAAAGCAACGACATCCGATAGAGAAAGTGAGCCATTTTGCAAGAGGGTATACGGTGACTTCGCTTTTTGGGACCCATTCTTCTTTTAAATGATCTTCTATTATGTTTTGTAATTTTGATACGTATAGGCGAAGCCCTTCGGGGTTGAGGAATTGGACTAGATTAGTCCGACGCCCTTTTGACGCCTGAGTGGAAGGGCGTCCGGATAAGAGAACTTTTTCAATAGAAGGAGGCCACCATGCGACAACAAGCTTGTTCTCATTTGAGAACAATAACTTGTTGGCCAAGGCACCGTTTAACACGGTCATCTTTTCTCCGAGTATGGAGGTTTTGATGACTTGAGAAGGGGAGTACTTTTTCATTCTATCGTGAACGAATTTCTCGGGGCAACCTTGTTGCATGGTGGAACTGAATTCGAGTGATTCTCCGATGAACGGCCACCCATAATTTCCTGGTGGAAGTTTTGAGTGGCGGCTTTTGGTCTTGAAGGTTAAGATGCGAGGGAAGAATATGGAGAGGAAGCCAAAGGCAAGCAGCAAGGATAATAGAAAGATATACTCCATGGCTATTAGAAAGTATATGCAAGAGAGCAAAGAATAAGGTCAAACAAGCTGCATTGCTTATGGTTAATCCCTTGAATGGGATGAGACTTTATAGTAATTTAGGTTTGACTTTGGCAATGTATCCTTTTTATGAGATCTAACTGATGTTATTATATTTATTACTCCCTCCGTCCCAGTAGTTTAAGGTTTTTACTTTCCTTTTTGGTTTGTCTCAGTTTAAGGTTTTTATTGCCTTATTCCATAAATGGAAAAAAACGAATAGTGCTTTGGAAAATCATGCCTTCAAAAAGTTTATTAATTACAAAAAAAAACATTCATTACCTAACTTACTTTCACCCACTTGCTTTATAAATAGTGTTTTGGACATTTATATCATTTAATCTCTACTTTTGGTTGACTCATTTTCATTGTTTTTGCATTGGTTTCTTAATAAACGTGCATAGTCAAACTAAGAAGCTTAAACCGGGATAGAAAAAGTATCTTATTATAGTTAAATGTAACTCTATGCTACTCAAAAATATTGATTATACTACTATAAACTGTAATTTATGTTATTATAAAAATCTAACTGCACCAACTCTAGATTTATTGGTTTGAACAATAGATTGAGAATATGTTGATTATCGCGGTAACTTGATAATAATAATCAACAAATCAATGAAGCATGACTCGGTCAACTCTAACCAGTTGAGTTGATTAGATTATGACGAGTGAGTTTATATCCAGCCAATTAATAAAAGACAAAAACTTCCATGCGAAGATGGAAGGCCCGTCTCATCATGAGACGGGTTTTTTTTACCCACCCGCCCCGCCCCACGAACCGGCACCATGACCCAGGGGGCGACCCTGCCACGTGGCAGCCTCTCATAGGTCAAATATGTATATATATAACCGGCACCATGACCCAGGGGCGACCCTGCCACGTGGCAGTCTCTCATAGGTCAAATATATATATATATATATATATATATATATATATATATATATATATAAGGGTCGCGCTCAACCATTTTATATGAGAACCGTGAGAACCAATTATAACCATTAGATTAGAAAAAAAATCAAGGGTCCAGATGTTAGATACATTGGATACACTTGGATACATTAGTTAATTTTTCAAAAAACAATTGAATACATTAGTTTTTAACATAGTGTATCCAAGTGCAACACTTAGATACAATACTTATTAACCTATTGTATCCAAGTGTAATATCGATTTTTTTGTAATGTATCTAAGTGTATCAATTGTATCTAACATATGGACCCTTGATTTTTTTTTCTAATCTAATGGTTATGATTGGTTCTCACGGTTCTCATGATATTTAGGTTCTCATTTGATCACCTACATATATGTGTGTGTGTGTATATATATATATATATATATATATATATATATATATATATATATATATATATATATATATATATATATATATATATATATTATATTATATTATTATTTTTGGGTTTTTTTCGGTTTGTCAAAAGTAATAGTTACTATAACTAAATGTAACAGTTTGTATACATAAAAGTAACAGTTTCATACATAAAAGTAATACATATATATAGAAAAGTAACAGTGTTTTTTTCTATGTTTTCTTCGTTTGCCAAAAGTAATACTTATTACAACTAAAATGTAACGAGCGTGTTACTTATATGTAATAATGTTTATACATAATTGTAACACATATGTATAGAAAAAGTAATAATTCAACCATTTATATTTTTAGAGCAAAAAACACTTGATTAGTGTTTCATGTAAAAGTATTACATTATCTATAGAAATATGTTATAATTTCTTTTATTAAAGTGTAACATTTACTGTTACAAACAATTACATTCATATATATGAGTTGTTACTTTTCAAATGTTACTTTCTTTCAAAAAATTAAATCAAAATGCACAATATTTTACATTTTTGCAAAAGCACTATTACATTTTAGTATAAATGATAATTACATTTAGATATTGTTTGGGTTACATGTAATTATAGTTAGTATTACATTTGAAAAAATGGGTAAAACGAGCTTTGTTTTTGTAAAACAGGTGTTACGTTTACTTATGAACAATGTTACTTTATATGTATACAGTCATTACATTAAGTTATGGTAACTATTACTTTTGGTAAACGACGAAAAAGCCAAAAAAATAATATAAAAACTAAAAAAAAAAAAAAAAACCTATGAGAGGCTGCCACGTGGCGGGTTATGCCCCATGGGTCATGGGTCGACCCGTCTCATGGATGAGACGGATCCCCTTGTTCTCATGGGAGGCCACCTCTTAATAAATAAACCTAATTTCCTTGCTACTCTTCTTTCCTAATTATTTTAACCATAGATTTGAACTGCTGCAATTGCAAATGCTTCTGTATCACTTTGACATACTTCTTTCAAAAAAAAAAAAACCCATTAAATGCAAAACTATTTTAATTTTATTTTTCTAAAACACTCGTAATTAATACTCTATTTTCCAATATACAATCGTACACACCTCTTAGACATTTACTATGTGTAATATATCCTTGTATTTATACTGAATTTGTTTCTGCAAAAAAAAAAATAAAAAAAAAAAAAAATTGTAATATATGAGTAGTATTAAAAAAAAAAAATCATAGACTTACTTGTCATGCTTGACAACTTTTCACTTACTATTCTCTACACTCACTTTTTCTTTTCTTCATTCTAACAACACCATGCAATTTTAAAGTACTCCCTCAGTCCCATGTATTTTGATCACATTTGATTTTATTCATCAACACAAGTGAAATTTGACCAAAACAATATTAGTATCCTAATGAGATTTTAAATTTGTTAATGATAAATCACTAAACAAATTATCAATAACAACTTTTGGAATTTCATTCGGATGATTAGATTGACATTAATTTTTTGTCAAAGTTTACTTTTATTGATCAAACCAGTTGAATGTGGCCAATACAAATGAGACGGAAAGAGATTTTCTTAATTCTTATTTTTAATATGAAATTAATGGTTTGTTATGAAATAGAGAAGTTATCTTTTGCTTATAAATAAGGTGTGAGAGAATTTGTTTTCTTTTTGAGTATGTCTTAAGTCAGGGAAAAATGAGAGGAATTGTTCCTTAAATCTATAATGTGAGATTTATATCATGGAGTCACTTCTTTGAAAAGAGGGAGAGACGGAGAGTGTGAGATTAAAAAGCATAAAATCTACCGTTCAACTCAACAAATCTTAATTTTTTTTCTAAAAAAAAAAAAAAAAAAAAAAACACTCAGCAAATCCTATAGTCCATTTTAATAATTATAAAGGAGGGGACGTATCAGGCAGTGTTCTAAAAGACAGGCGCCTAAGCGCTAGTCGGGGGTGGTCTGCTGCGACTTTCGTCAAATCGACCAAAATATATTATTATTATTATTTGACAAATAACAAAAATAAGTGACATTATTGTTTGAATAACTGCATACTCCCTCCGTCCCACCTCACTTGACACCCATGAGGTGGGCACAATAATTAAGGACAATGAATAAAATAAGGAAAATGTGTGGTAGAAAATGAAGAGAGAGAATTAGTGGGGTAAATAGTAGTGTTGGTTGAATAAATTGAGTGGTGGAAAATGAAGAGAGAGAATGAGTGGTGGGGTAGAGTGAATATAAAATAATAAAATATATGCTATTTTTGGAAGTGTCAAGTGAGTTGGGACAGCCCAAAATGGAAATAAGTGTCAAGTGAGCTGGGGAGGAGGGAGTATATGATAGCAAAACGGAGGTTATGAGATTAAGACCGAACGGAATTGAAACAAGACGGGATTGAAACCCTAATAATTGCACAACGGCAAATCTATTTTTTATTAATCAAACTCTAATTTTCGGATTACAACTTTGAAGCTATTTTATAGCACCCATAAAACTTGGAAAACAAGAAATAACGTCCTAAAATAAAGCCTAACCTATAAGGTAACCTAATAGGCCATTAATTTATCAAAATAAAGTCTTAATATACTTCTAATACTGAAAATACTAACCAACTAATATTAAATCCGAAAATAAAAATAAAATAACAAGTAATTAAAATAAAGACTCATATTTATCCCACTTTTATCATCATACTGCATCATTCTCCTCTTCTTAGAAAAATTCGACCTCGAATTTGAGTCGTTGCTTTTGGAAACACATCTTGAAATTTTTCCTTCAGTCTTCGACGAACTTTATATTTGATATTACTTGTCAATATGTCCATCCAATCAGCCCATCCATTTAATAAAAAGCTCTCAATCATCAATCTCTTGAAAAACAAAAAATTTGAAATACTTGGAATTTCAATATCGAATGGATCCTTATAATAATAACAACCAAAAATACCTTCTTCCTTCGAAACCGAAATTGTGGAACCAAAAATTCACAAACTGCTCCCAGGTGCTCGGACGAGTCTTCAGGCATGTTCGGTTGAGGGTCCCCTGCGACAATGGTTTCTGGTATCCAATTCTCTATCGAGTCTTCAAGTGTGCTCGGGAGAGTAACTGCTGCTGGGTCAAAAACCTCAAAATCTTCTTCACAATTATCGTCATCAAAGATTGGTGGTTTTGACCAATCAATGATAACGTCGAAACCCGTCGAATCAACAAAGCAATCCACGGGAACAGAGTTCAATCGGTCACAAAACTCGTCAGGAGTAAGAGGATCAGCCTCTTTCTTGCACTCAAGTTCTTGATCCCGATCGAAGGGATAGATATCCTCATCATCGTCAAACCAAAGATCTGACTCCAAGCCCACATCGGTGGGATCCTCCAAACGCGCAAGACAACGTTCGGTTCTTTGAATCTCCATACGTTCAAGGAGTCGTTGGAGTTCCCGAAGCTCAAAACGCAGACAGCGATTTTGGAGATCTTGAATCTGTCTTCGCAATTCGTCTTTCTCGATTTTACTGAAGCAATGATGTCGATGGATTTCGTCTCCATGGGGTTTTGATCTGCAGCCCCTTCCACGATTACCACGACCACCGCTTCCTCGTCCTCGTTCGGCCATTGATAATCAACCAGGAAGATGATACCAAATGATAGCAAAACGGAGGTTATGAGATTAAGACCGAACGGAATTGAAACAAGACGGGATTGAAACCCTAATAATTGCACAACGGCAAATCTTTTTTTTTATTAGTCAAACTCTAATTTTCGGATTACAACTTTGAGGCTATTTTATAGCACCCATAAAACTTGGAAAACAAGAAATAACGTCCTAAAATAAAGCCTAACCTATAAGGTAACCTAATAGGCCATTAATTTATCAAAATAAAGTCTTAATATACTTCTAATACTGAAAATACTAACCAACTAATATTAAATCCGAAAATAAAAATAAAATAACAAGTAATTAAAATAAAGACTCATATTTACCCCACTTTTATCATCATACTGCATCAGTATATATTCATAGATTTATAAAAAAAAAATTAAAAATGCGCTAATTTATCGACCCCACCTAAGCCCCGCCTAGCGCCTAGACGCCTCCGCCACGTCTAGGCGCTAGGCGGCGACCGCCTAGCGATTTTTAGAACACTAGTACTCCCTCCGTCTCAGAGTAAGAGTCATACTTTCCATTTTGGTACGTCCCAGAGAAAGAATCTTTACTATTCACTCCACTCATTCTCTCTCCTATTTTACTTTTATACTCACAACACCAATCAATTCACTATTCTCTCCCACTCATTATCTCTCATACTTTACTTTTACACTCATAACATTTACATCACTTCTAATATTTATTAATAAGTGTACAAATGAGGGGTAGAAGTCTTACTCCTAGACGACGGAGGGAGTATCAGGTATGGGCATAAAGAATTGAGGCTGCAGCTCTCAACAAATACGCCGCATTTACTTCAGTTTTAGTCCGTGCGCCAAATTCGCCTCGACATACATGTGACTAAGAAAAGAGTGGGGATATACAGACTAGAGAAAATTTTGGGGGAAACTAGTTTCTCCTTAACTTATAAAAAGTCCTGTTTTTATAAGGGTTAGGGTTTAGGGTTTGGGGTTTAGGGTTTAGGATTTTGGGTTAAGTTGAGGGTTAAAAAGTGAACTTTTTATAACTTATGGAGGAACTAGTTTCCCCCAAAACCAACTCTACAGACTACCAAATCGTTTAGTACGCCCACTCCTTCCTTTCGTCTCATTCAAAATAATTGAACTATTGAAGTGCATACAAGTAAAATATTTTCGTATTTCTTAAAGAGTTTACGGACTTTCTTTCAAAAAAAAAAAAAAAAAAAGTTTACAGACTAAACAGGACATTATTGTAGGAGGAGTGTGTTTTAGGGGAAACTAGTTCCTAAAAAGACTTGTTTTTTACCCTTAAACCCTAAACCTGAAACCCTAAACCCTATAAAAATAGGACTTTTTATAACTAATGGAGAAACTAGTTTCCACCAAAATTTTCTCTTGTAGGAGGGAACATTGGTTTTGTATCAGAGTTAATCCCTCTGTCCCGGTTTAAAATTTTTATTTTTGACTTCGCACACTTATTAAGGAACAAAGGCAAATTTGAGTCAAGAATAGTTGTGTGTAGAGGATATAATTTTGCATTAGCAAGTTGGTAAAAAGTAAATATGTATGTGATGGTTTTATTGTAATATATGAACATTATGAGGACAAAATTATCCAAAAATATTGTTAATCCTTTGTCATTTAAGGAATAAAACAACTAAAAACCTTAAACTGAGACATACCAAAAGGAAAGTAAGAACTTTAAACTGAGACGGATAGAGTATTTGGGATGTACCTTAAGGGTATCTCCATGGAGAGAGTTAAGCAAAGGTATCAAAATAAAATTTTGATACCTTAAGCACTATTCATAGGATACCGAATTTTTATCTCCAATGGTAGGTATCAAAATTAAAATTTAATACTTATGTATTTAATTTATATATTATTAATTTTATTTTCCATATAAAATATTTTAGCTAATTAATGTTTACTATAAATATATAAATCATGCTAAATAATAATTTAATAATTATATAGTTTGAATTAAAAAAATTAAAATTTGGAAGTTATTAAATCACTATTTAATTTGCATAAAAAATAAATAATTTATTTTTACATTTCACATGTAAAAGGTTTTAAGTGTTTAAAACAGAAACAAATCAAAAGTTTTGTGGGTGTAGCAACAACAAAGAGTTAGGCAAGGTACCAAATTTGGTACCTCCTTTAAATCTTTATCTAATTTTGGTACCTCACATTTTTACCATTGAAGACTTTAACTCTTGGGTTAATTGCAATTTGGTTCATGAATTTTTCCAAAATTTGCAATGTTGATGTTGTCTTTTCAATTTCGCCAATTGGTATACTCACTTTGTCATTTTGTTGCAACCGACTACAAAAGTAACTGAGTGTTAGTTTCTAACATATTTTATGTCATGTGACTACCACATAACGTTTTAAGATGTTTGTGAAGCTACACATACCGATTGGTATGATTCTTTTTTTTTTTTAAACAGAAGTTAATATTTAAATCCACAACATAATTTTTTTTTGGTAAACTAATTATATTATACATTAATTTGTAATTTAATTAAATGGAAATATGTAAAAAAAACTGAGGACATGGGAAAAATAATCTAAAAAAATTACTACTTTCCACCATGATATACCTTCTTTCCTAACGTTTACTTTCCTGATCCTCCACCCCTCCGCCACGTTCCAACATCACTCCTTCCACAATTCCACTTACACTCTTCCCCCGATTCATTCTCCTCTTCCTCTTCCATTTTTTCATATCAAATATTTTTATGAAATGATAACCACATATAGAATTTACTTCAAATGAAACATATTTGGGGCTAATATCTTTCTTAGATTATTATTTCACATGCTTTTTAAAAAAAAAAATTAAAATTAATATTTATATAAAATAATCCAGTCACTCGAAAAATTGCCAAAAAAATATACTCCCTCCGTCCCAGACCAATGGCCACAGTTTGACTTTTTTGTCAACTGGATCAATCTTTGATCATAATTTTATGAATATCTAGATATCTCTATACAATTCTAAAAATTGTTAACGATAGTATTTCTAATAGTGAAACAATTACAATTTTTAGAATTTCATAAAGATATTTAAATATCTATAAAAGTATGGTCAAAGATTGACTCAGTTGACTAAAAAAATCAAAGTGTGCCCATTGGTCTGGGACAGAGAGAGTATGTTATAGTTTAAATATTAGTTTCAATTTTAAAAAAGAATCATATCAATTGGATATGTACAGCTCTAAAAATATCTTAAAACATCCCTTAAAACGTCATGTGCTAGTCACATGACATAAAATCTGTTAGAAAACTAACACCCAGTTACTTTTGTAGTCAAATTGCAACGAAATGACAAAGTGAGTATACCAATTGGCGAAATTAAAAAAACAACATCAACATTGCAAATTTTGGAAAAAGTCAGGAACTAAATTACTATTAACCTTATACAAATATGTCAACTATTTTCTAATTGAATAAATCGAGAAATCTCAACAAGCCAGAATTAAGACATTTGAACCTACAAAGTCTTAGAGCGAAAAGCCCATATCTAAGTCTCACTTGTACGATGTCATAGGGTCGACCTCGACCACATTTCTAAACACGACCTGAGCGTCTCACTTAACAACGATATACGTGGCAAGTTTGTTAGTCCCACGTGGATTTAGTTACAACAACAATCACGTTTCTCCTCTTTACCTTTTTCGCAGGCGCCTGATCCAAGACAGGTGCTCCTAATTACTTGACGTTGCCTTTAAATAGATCACGCCATCCATACGTTGAAGGTAACTGCTAAACTTTTGGCTGAAACTCTTGTCATTTGTTTACTTTTTTTTTTATCTCTTATAAATCGATAGTTACTCTGAATCCGCAAGGTCCTCATCGGACACTATCCCGACTAGTGGATCATTGGAGCGTTAGGATACTCCTCCACTGGGCTGAGAACTGATCAATCAAGAAAATTCCCACATCTTCAATTTTGAAATGAATAAAAAAAGTGAAGTGTGATGTTTACTGATAAGGGACTGAGAGACTGTATATAAGCACAAAAGCACGGCTCCAACACCCTAACTAGTCTACGAGTGAGGAAGAGTGTGAAACGGTTTCACACGTAGACAGATTCCGACGAGAGAGAAAATGGACTTGCCCGCCTCACTCATAAGGGGCAAACTATTTACTCTCTCAACGAGACCTGTCTCATATGTGAGACCGTCTCATACAAATTTTTAGAGAGAGAGGGAATAATAAATTGAAAATATAGTGAAGTAAAAATATCAAAACTTTAAAATACAAAAAAGTTCAATAAATTTTGGATGAGTAGCAAATCTGACAATTAAGCATTGAGCTGAGTTGAGCCGAGCAAGTTTGTCCTGTATCAATTAAGCTTGACTCAGTCAATATTAACCCAATCATATCTAAGAAAATTAAATATACAAATAAGCTCATGATTTTGAATATAAGAGTAAATTATCAAATGCAACACTATTGGGACTCTTTATTTTTCCGAAAATACTCATAATTAATTGGTTCTCTATTTTTCTAAATAAATTCACATTTTGACACATATTCCCTCCCTTTCAACATAACATAATTGTCGATTTAGCATTTTTCACATATTAAAAAATGTAATAAATGTATGATAAAAATCCAACCATTAAATTTAATCATATTTCTTAGATGATTAAATATTTATCAAGAAATACTTTATAATTATTAATAAGAGTATAATTGACATAAAAGAGTAAAGTTGTCTCGATAATAATATAGTGTCAAATATTTAAATTAAAATTTTACTTCTAAAATGCTAATTATTTTAAAATAGAGGGAATATTATTTAGGGAGGGGCTATTACCACTACAAATTATACTAATCCACTACGTAGGCTAAAATTTAGGTTAATCATAAGTAGCAATGGTATTGTCTTATAATATTAATGCCATTTTATTTTTAATAAAAGTAAATATTCATTTAAGACGAATGTAATACTATTTTTTATTTGAAAAAAAAAATGAATAAAATAATGTATGATGTAAATTTTATTAGTCAATATTGAGAAGATATAAAAATTTCAATTAATGAAAATAATTTTAGAGAGACCTAAGAAAATGTTTTGTTAAAAAAACTGATTCAATATACATAAAAAGAAATGGTAAGTGTTTTAAGGGTAAATAAGTCAACATATTTAACAATTAACCTAAATTTTAGCATACGTAGTGGATTAGTATAATTTGTAGTGGTAATAGCCCCTCCCATATTATAATCCTATAATAATTCATTAACTCCTCAAATTATGGAAGGATATTTATGTCTATTTGCAAAACTTGTAGTGGATGAGCAATTTTTGTAGTGGCAATAGCTTCTCTCTGTTATTTATTTTGGTCAATGGACTCTACTACTGTACAAAGCATAAAATCTTTTATACAACTCAACAAATCATTTCAAAAAAATTATAAAAAGGGAGTTATGGGTATAAACAATTTGAGTGATGAATGAAGCTCTCAATAAATACGCCGCATTTATAGGCAACTTGAATTTAGTCAATTCTCTAAATTCACCTCGAGATCTATGTGACAACAAAAAGTCTTCCCCTGCTTAACATTAGTTAATCTGATTAAAATATTGCATTTGGAAATTTTAATGAAAGTGGTCAGTTCAGTGGTCAGTTTAAATTTATTTAAATATTAAATTTTATATATTTTAATAACATTTAAAAATTATTATTTATTATATTTTTAATGTTGTATCATTATTTATTTTAAAATTTCATTAAAATAAGTAATATTTTTATAGAAGCTTGACTAAAATTTCGTCCAGTTGATTATCAAAATTAAAAGTATGACTATCTTTTATCTTTTCGGGTATATATATACTATATATAATGTAACTCACAGTTTATTATTTATTGATCTGTATCATATAGATATTACTCTCTCTGTCCCAGACTAAGGTTATTACTTTCTTTTTTGGTTTGTCCCAGAGACAAAGGTTCTTAGTTGCTTTATTACCTAAAATAGACCATGGGACTCACTTGTTATTCTCACAACAAAAACTCCCTACCCACTTTATCTCTCATACTTTCTCTTACTTACTTTTTCATACTCACAACATTTACTTTTTCTTAATCTCCGTGTAAAGTCAAACTAAGAACCTTAGCCAGGAACGGAGGGAGTATATACATACTTATGAATATATAAATTTCATTTTTATATTTATAAGTATGATATGTGAATATGAGATCATTATGGAAAATATTCTATTATGGCGATTTTAAACACGGAATCAGGAGGCAAAGCCCATGACTTTTGTTTCTCTTCATATTTCCTTTCAAAAAAACCCATCTGGATATCACTTTCAAATGTTCTGGCAATCCGATTCAAAGGCTCTGGCTATCAATCTCAAAGGTTCTTTTCAGCTTTAAAGGTTCTTTTAAAATATAATTAGAACTAGGATACTAAATATATACTACTCCCTCTGTCCCTAAATGAGTGTCCATTTTCAAAAAATATTTATTCCAAAATGAGTGTCTTTTTTTAACATAACTTTGTCCCTAAATTTTTTTTTCGAATTGTTTTTCACCGGTCTCTTTATACATACAAAACTAAATATTTGGAAAGGAGATTACAAGATTAAATATGAATCTTTGCCACCAAATTGTACAAAAAATTGAGAATTTCAGATGTCCCTTAAAATGATATTTGGACACCCATTTAAGGACAGAGGTTTACAATTTAAGTAGGAGACATCTTTATCTCTAACACTAAGTTTCCGGGAGGAAGTTTTGTGTTGTGATGGCTACATTTGTTCTTGATGAAGGTTAAGATTTTAGAGAAGTACTCCCTCCGTCCCACCTCACTTGAGACCTATTTCTATTTTGGGCCGTCCCACTTCACTTGAGACTCCCCAAAATAGTCATCCTTTTGTAATTTTATATTTAATCTACCCCACCCACTCATTCTCTCTCTTCATTTTCCACCAAACAATTTATTCAACCAACCTACTTTTAACCCCACTCATTCCCTCTCCTCATTTTTTACCACACATTTTTCTTAGTTTATTCTTTTTCCTTAGTTATCGTGCCCACCTCTTATGTCTGAAGTGAGGTGAGGTGGGACGGAGGGAGTATAAGAAGAGGAGTCCAAAGGCAAGTAAGAATGATTGAAAGATGTACATGGCTGTGTAATAGTTGTGTGTCTGCAAGGATCAATGAGTAGGCGAAAGAATATATAAGCTCAATGAGCTAGATATGTATCTAGATGTTCAAACAACTACAACTAGTAAAACACCCCACTGTCCCTTATAATGGGAAATAATAAAGTTATAAAAGATGACTACAAAATGTGGATTACAAAATGAGGTGTCATAATTGTATTGAGTGTGTCGGGTCCACTGTCGGTGTAGCCAATGAAATATCGCCACCACGTCTTGTATCCTTCATATTAGATGAAATTCTACAAAAAGAACTTGTTACAGAATAAACAATAAATAAATAAACTGAAATAAATAAACAGAAAGTAAAGTGATTGATTGTGCCGAGCCGTGTGTTCAACACAATGTCCTTAAGACTTATTCGCCCCCTCACCGTGAGTGCTTGAGGTTGCTATCGGACACTAGTCTCCCAGGATAACTCGCACGAACCGGATGCTTCCCTGCACTAAGAGATTCCGGCGAATTGAATTAAGTGCCTGGACATTATCACCACGAATGCAAATGCAGGAGGCCAAGGAGGAATGAACAAAGATGCAACAAAGAGAGGCTTAGGATTGTTGCTGGAAAATGTATTTCTTTCTGTAATTTTTCGTGTCTGTATCTATGTGTTCTTCCACTGGTTTGATGCTCTATTTAGACCATTCCAAGAGCAGTTCAATAGCCTGAATTTAATTAAAAAGGATAAGCCTAATCCTTTGTTAATTACTGAGATGATAATGCCAGGCTCTTCACTTTACATTCTAGTCAGATGGGATGAATCTGTTTCTGTGCAAAATTGACTGTAAATGTCAAAAAATAATAGCAAAAGGGGAGCTAGCACGGACAAGCCAAATTGGTGCTACATTCGTGTCCGCAGGCACACATGAGTTCGATGGTCCCAAGCCAATTTGGGTCCATGATTTGCACCCCCCCCCCTGCGCCCGAGAGAGAGCATTTATGCCATAGAAGTTTGAACACTACTCAAGTGCCCAAGCCTTTATACTAGCTTCCTTTTACATTTCTTTTCAATGTGGGATAAAACTCAATATCCCCATTTCAACCCACCAACTTTAAGCCTTTGTATCTCATTCATCCCAAAACCAAATTGGACAAATGAATACATTATCTCAATGTTCTCATGGAGTAGAACACAAACCCATAAACACTTTTGTCATTCGACAAATTATTTATCACGGAAATAAATCATATTTCCTTCACATAATACAAAAATACACTTATTTTTCCAACACTTCATTTTGTAAATTTCTTTTGTAAGCCTAACATTGCCCTACTATAATTTGTACAGTAAACTTGTTAACTTTTATCAAAACTAGGAAAAACCCCGTGCTACGCACGGAAATTTGTTTACAATTTGTCGTTTATTTAGTTAGTCAAATGGAGTATATTTTATTATGACTAAAGAAAAATAATTTTTAAGTATCTCAAAAATACAACTAAAAAAGAAGACATGTAAATAATCAATTACATTGTAATTTTATTTTTATTTCGGGGGATAAATTAAAGAGTAAATCATTTTCTAACTTTGGATTGAAAATCAAGATTAATGTTTTTTATGATTTTTCCTTTGTTTGCAGGATTAGAGTTGCATCAACATAAACTTTTTAATTTATTAGTTAAACAAAATAAATTGTTTGAAGACTTTTCATTTGTTTTAAGTAACAAATCAAAAATTTATTTTTTGTGACTTTACATTTCAAATTATGACTTTTCAATTCTTATACCGGAGAAGTTAAAGTCACTTTATCATAATTATTTTTAATAAATTAAATTTTATTGAGACTCTTCATATTTTAGTAACCGTTGCACTTAAATGAATGCATATAATTGATATATGAAAAAAAAATCTTAGGTACAAAATTATTTGAATGAAAAATTTTAAAAAATCATTCATTTTAGTATAAACAGGACATTGAATTTGGAATGAGGAGAGTAACTGTTATGATTTACTAATATTATTAATGATTTTTTCTCAAATAATTCCCTTTTAAAATAAGAATTCCCAGAATACCAACCCTCCCAAACTATTTGCCAAAATGTCCATTTTTTTGAAACTCGCTACTACTGATAGCGAATTAAAAAAAAATTCGGTGAAACTCGCTATTAGTGATAGCGAGTCTAATTTTTTTTTCCAATTATTTTGCCATTTTTTTTTTCAGAAATTACCGAAAAATTATTTTAATTTTCATTGAACTCGCTACTGATAATAGCGAGTTTGACCAAGTTTGACTGAACTCGCTATTACCATTAGCGAGTTTACGCGATTTTTTTTACTGAACTCGCTTTTAACAGTAGCGAATTTAAGCGAAATTTCAGATAAGGTGCCAGATTCTTTTCAGATTGAAAGAATACTCTAACACCCCAAAATAGGTTCCGAAAAAACCCAATTTTTACATCTTTCAACTCCATTGTTGGTAAAGACTTTAAGGTAAAACAACAACATTTCATTGATTTCAATATATACTCTTGTGATTTGATTTGTTATATAAATTTGTTTTTTTTTTTTTTTTTATTTAGTGTATTGTAGGTATAGATGTTGAAATTAGGGTTTTCAAGATTTTTAACACTCTGATTTGTAAATGTAGGGCTATAGATGAACGGGATTTCACTCATTTACATGTGCTATTGGGGAGGTGATGATGAACATCCATTTGATGGTCCTCATTTTCATAAAGGGCCGAAATGTGCGATTACAGCTCATTGTAGATGGAGATACAATCAATTGATTGATGAATTATATAGATTGATGGATGTAGATCGGACACAATATGAGTTGGAAGTTATTTGTAGATATCCCCATTCATTCGATAGCGGGATTGGTGAGTATTTTCCATTTCGTATTAAAGATGATGCAGATATGGATATAATGTTCGATGTTTCTGTTAAATTTGGTGGGTTGAGTAACTTGCAGTTGTATGTGGTCACGAAATTGATTGAAAATCGACGTTATGAAGAGGTTGAAGCACGTAGTGTAAACATTTTTTATGGGAATTCACCGTAGGCATTGGTCCAAGTACCCAAACCCTTCTATCAACCCAAACATCGAATTATGATATTGGGGCATGCACAAATGATCAAGTTGAAGATGAGAATTCGGAAGATGATGAAGATTATGAAGAAGAGGAAGAAACAGATGTAGATGCAGAACTAGATGATGTTGATGATGGATATGAAGAGTATAGTAGTGATTCTGATATAGATTTGGGGGAGGGTGATGATGGCTCGATTGATAATGATGTGGAAACAAATTTGGTTCGTTATGAAGCACCGGAAAATCGGATGTATGAGAGAGGAGATTATGCTTTTTACAGTGATATTGGTGATCTTGCTCGGGAAGAAGAAGGCTTGATTGATTTTCAAACTCAAACGAGTTTTCCAATTTGGGATCCTAAGAAAGATGAAATTGCTAAAGGTCTACGCACTACAACAAAAACAGCTATTTACAACGTTTTTTTCCACAAAGTTTCTTCAAAAACGTTGTAGCAGGCCCCTAGTACAACGTTTTTAAACAGAACGTTGTTGTACTTTGTAAATAACAACGTTTAGTGCTATAAACGTTGTAATAGTTATAAAAAGACAACATTTGGTTTAATAAACGTTGTAATAGTTTAAAAAGACAACGTTTACCATCAAACGTTGCAAGATAGCACAACGTTTACTTTCTAAAACGTTGTAAAACTTGTTTGACAACGTTTAATTAAACTAGAGTGCGGACCCTCCGCCGTTCATTTGTTTTTCGATATAGTTAAAACTGGAAAAAGAAACAATTAAAAGTGAAAAAAATTTAAAGAGCCGCCAAAATTTTTCACTTCCCGCACTTACTCCCCATTCTCAAAAATCAAAACTTACCCCTTACCCCTTTTCCCCTAAATCTTGAATAGGGCAGTCTCCTCTCTCTCTATCTCTTTAGCCCTAACCCACCAAAATCAAATGACCAAAATACAATTCGTCAATTGCAGGTCGAAGGAGTTGGGCGTCAATTTAGGTGTCGGAGGTGGGGAAATAAGTTGCACCTCTGGATCTGCACAACGAAATAGCGTCGGAGCGCTATGTACAACGCGAGGACGGACCACGATTCTCCACAGCAATAACGAAGAACCAACAAGGTATTGTACAAAGAGTTTTTTTGCTGTAGAACTGCTTCAATTCATCCATGTCAATGTCGTCTTCTTCTTTCCTTCTCTTTTCTCTGCTCTATTGTCTCTTCCAAGCTTCTCTTACCCCCTATCCTCTTACTTTCTGTCAGTCTTGCTCTTTGGCTCTCCAAAACCCAAACCCTTTTCTGGTGCCTCAGTTTATCTTTGATTTTATTTAGGGAGCAACTACTGGACTGCTCCTTTTGGAATGCTCATCGAGATAAATTAAAGGTAACAATTTAATTATTTAATCATATATTCTTGTTCTTCTTTTTCTTTTTTTGATAAATTGTTTTTTTTTACTTGATCAAATTTTGTTGGATTTGTACTGCATTTCGTTGATGGGATTTAGTGTGGTGCATTGTTAAAGTGGAATACTTGTGCCCAGATGTAGCACTACTATAATAGATTACAGCGTTTTTGCCATTACATTAATGAAAAATCTGTTTGGTTAAATCACTAACAGGATCTGTCTAGGGTTAATTTTTGTATGTTAGATTTGTCTATGTTTTTCTTTCAAGAAAAAATGAAATGTCAATGCTTTGTTATATATATATATATATAGCACTGTACTGAGGGGGAAGCTATTTTCTGTGTAAATTGAGCTACTTGATTGTTTTGGGGAAGTTAATGGTGAAATGGATCAACTTTTTCGGGGTTGAATTGATTTTGGTCATTTCAAACTATTTACTCTCTAGTAGTTACTACTGCATATTACTGAGTTAGTAAACATTTTAGTTAACAGTGCTATATAGATGAATTACAAGTGCTATATAGATGAATTACATATATATATGAATTACAAGTGCTATATAGATGAATTACAGTAGGTGACGGGTTGGATACGAATGCCACTCTTCCATGCTTATTGAGTGGAAATTACTTTTTATTGTCGTTTATATGGGCTGCAGAGAGGCAGTTGGGCACTAAGTATTGAAAAACTGAAAATAAAAATACATTCTGGGATGGATAAGTCAAGTGTATTTTCTTATTGTTGATAGTACTTTCGATATGATTTATAGAGGTAAAGTTTGATTTTGAGATTTGATTTTTTCTTATTGTTGATATTTTCTTTAATGAATTTTGTATGATTTTTTGATTGGGGCTATCTTTAATTTATTTAAATTGTCTGTATTTGTATGGTTGATTGACTTGCAAACAGCTGCAATTCAGCTATTTATTGTCCTTAGTTGTATTTCAGATTAGTTGCTAATGCTGCTAGTTAATGTTTATGATCCCTTAAGTGCAGTGCAGTGAATATTTTTCAATGCGTTAATTTTTTTTTTTTTGTAGTTTACATGGGTAACTAAAAGTAGTTATATCTTCTCTGTCTTTTTAATTGGAGGAATGCTTGCTATTTCCTGTTATAATTCTACTAGCATCTAGTTAGATCATAACTCATTCTTGCTCTTAAAGTGGTGATGTCAAGATGTTAAAAGATGTTGCTTTACTTGTTTGCACCTTCAAACTATGCTAATCTTATCAACTTTTGTAGTGCTCTTGTAGTCTCATTTTTTTGGAGATAATTCTTGTTTATCTATGTTGGCTACTTTAACAATCAGATCAGTTCAGCACAGGCCTGCCTCCGATTTCGGAGAAAATTGGACAGCTTCATCTTCTTTCCTCGATGGTAACTATATATGTTGGCTGTGTCGTCCCCTTCTTTAACAGCTACCATGGCACGTGAGTTTTGCTTCCCTCTCTAGTTCTGTTTATTTCATTCCAATTTGATAGTTTTTCCTTTGAATTATTATTATTATCATTATAACTTTTTATTAGGGTGTGGTAATATATTAAATTTATCAGCTAATTATTAGATATTTCTTGTTAAGGTGGGAAAAATTATACTACGGCTATAGCTGTTTGCTGTAGCTGTTTTGCTGGTTGCTTTGGAAACCCAAGAAGCGTAAAATTATTGCCAATGACCTATCCCCTAATGAACTGTTAAATGTAAGTGACAATTTTATTTTAATCCCCACATTTTTCATGAATTTCAGTTTGCTTCCATATTGACACCTCTCTTGTTATCCCCATCCCCTCCCCCGTCCCCTTGACTGGGTTGATTAACAGCTTCGGTCCAACTCTTAGCCAGTGGACAGAAAGATGGAGCCATTACAATGCTAAGGTATACTCCCTCCGTCCCTATTTTATCTACAAAAATGGTCATTTTGGTTGTCCCACTTTAATCTATAAAATTTTAAAATGGAAAATTGTTGTTATCCCGCTTACTTTTTAAATAATGAGCCTTGTGCCAAGGCTCATTTTTGTAAACTAAAGAGGGACGGAGTAGTTCTTATCTCCAAAGGTAATCGTCTGTGCATTTTTGTTTTTACATCTTATCTAGATATTATACTCCCTCCGTCCCAGAATATACTACATATTATACTTTGTATATGTCATTCATACTTAACTGGATATTGATGTGTTCTTTTATTTTTGTTGGAATAATTAAGGTATGGGTGCAATCCTGAATGTGGGCAAACCGAAGAAGGGTATGAGTGTTGCTGTATTTGCCTATTTGGGTTTGGAGCTGTAAGCCTAGCTGTGAGTTGGACTTCTTTATAGTTGAACCATCGGTATGACTTATATTTCTTTTCATTCTCCCTCCGTCCCGAAAGTTAGTCCCTCTGTAATATGTATAAAAAGTATCTTTGTTCTCCATCTTGCATAACAATATTCATTTCATACTTCTTCCGTCCCGGAAAGTTAGTCCCTCTTTTTTGTACAAAATAGAGATAAATTGTTGACAACTTAACGGAGAAAGATAAAATCAACCGAACTTGCTTTATTTTGCTGTGTTATTTTTTTCAGGTAACTGTTAAGAGGACCAACGTTCCTGGGATGAAGGTGTTTCGTGCACGGCGTCCCAGCCCCTATATGGATATGGGTATGGCTCATTGAAAGACTTATTTTAAATACCCTTTACTCCCTATATCCAATCGTAGAGTCCACATAGCAATTAAATGTTATGGTTCATATTCTCTTGGTTACCACCCTTTTGGGTTTGCACCATGACATTTTTGGTACTCATTGTTTATGCATATCAGTACTCACCTATACATTCAGAAATCTACAAGTCCTGTTCTGTTTTTGTGTTCTTATTTTTTTCCTTAAGATTTGGTTGTCCTTCTTCCAATAATATACTACCTCCGTCCCAACTCAATGTGCACACTTACCTTTTAAGTGGGTGTCGTTGATATGTGCACAATCCAAAAAAGGAAAGTTTTTTATTACTTTTATAATCTTCCACTCATCCTCTCTCTTCCTCCCAACCACTCATTATTCTCCACTTATTCTCTTTCTTCCTCCCAACCACTCATTATTCTCCACTCACAATACTTTTGAATATAAATACTATCTCTTTAAATCTTGTGCCCAACAGTAAACGTGCGCATTGAGTTGGGACGGAGGTAGTACAAAATATGGTTATGCATGTAGGATTTTATCGATTGCCATGAAGCTTATTCATCTCTTTGTTCGCATGGGGTTATACTTGTAATCTTGCTCATAATCAGAGTTAAAATCAGAGTTAAAACACTGGCACTCTTGCACTTACTTATTAGTCCATATGTGTTTAAGTGGGGGTGGGTACTTGTTATCCATGGATGTTATTCATTAAGAAATTACATTGTACATTATACCAATTTGGTACATTGTGCATAATTCCAAGCCATGGTAACAATATTAATGGGTACATTGATGTACTACTGCATTCTTGTTTGTATAGACATTGTGTTGTTGCTACATACTTCCTGGTTATTCCATAATAAATGTACAATTATTAAAAGCTCTTGTTCATTTAACCTCTCTTGTCAAACTAAATTTGTAATGAACGTTGTTTAGAAAAATGTGTTGGCAGTTGGCACGCACAATCTTCCCTATGCATATCACAGGCGGAGTATATGGTAGCTATTAACTTGGTCATTCTTGTATTTGCAGGAGTCTGTTAAGATCAAGCACCCACAACTTCACTATGAGTCAAAATTATACATGATTCTTCCCGGAGACAGTGAGTTTATCCTACTCTGTTCATCATTCTCCCCTCCCCTTTAGTTCTTGATTGGATTTAAGGTCCATGGTGAAACTAAATGGAGCTCCTTTGCATTTTTATATTGGACCAAGTTTAGAAGACTTGTTCAACTATTGTAATAGGAAGTTCTTACATTTGGCTTGTTGTATAACTACTATTTTTAATTTATGTTATTTATGAAATTTCTCTATCTCTGAAAGTCGTCTTTCGGTATGTGTCAATTTGTTTTATGGTTTCAACTGAAATTAGTGGTGGTGGTGGTGGGTGGGGGCAGGGGCGCGGGGGCGGGAGAGGTGGTGGGGAGGAAGAAAATAAAATAATTTTTTTTTATTTTCTTGACTATCACAACGATTTTAAAACGTTGTAGAAAGATATCTACAACCTTAAATATAAACGTTGTAGAAAGAGATCTACAACGTTTAACAAAAACGTTGTAGAACAACGTTTAATATAAACGTTGTAAAAAGTGATTTTACAACGTTCAAACATTGTAGAAAAACGTGTAATACAACGTTTACTGAAACGCTGTAAAGTTGTAATACACGTTTTTCTACAATGTTTGAACGTTGTAAAATCACTTTTTACAACGTTTATATTAAAAGTTGTTCTACAACGTTTTTGTTAAACGTTGTAGATCTCTTTCTACAACGTTTATATTTAAGGTTGTAGATATCTTTCTACAACGTTTTAAAATCGTTGTGATAGTCAAGAAAATAATAAAAAAAAATTATTTTCTTCCTCCCCACCACCTCTCCCGCCCCCGCGCCCCTGCCCCCACCCACCACCACCACCACTAATTTCAGTTGAAACCATAAAACAAATTGACAAATACCGAAAGACGACTTTCAGAGATAGAGAAATTTCATAAATAACATAAATTAAAAATAGTAGTTATACAACAAGCCAAATGTAAGAACTTCCTATTACAATAGTTGAACAAGTCTTCTAAACTTGGTCCAATATAAAAATGCAAAGGAGCTCCATTTAGTTTCACCATGGACCTTAAATCCAATCAAGAACTAAAGGGGAGGGGAGAATGATGAACAGAGTAGGATAAACTCACTGTCTCCGGGAAGAATCATGTATAATTTTGACTCATAGTGAAGTTGTGGGTGCTTGATCTTAACAGACTCCTGCAAATACAAGAATGACCAAGTTAATAGCTACCATATACTCCGCCTGTGATATGCATAGGGAAGATTGTGCGTGCCAACTGCCAACACATTTTTCTAAACAACGTTCATTACAAATTTAGTTTGACAAGAGAGGTTAAATGAACAAGAGCTTTTAATAATTGTACATTTATTATGGGAATAACCAGAAAGTATGTAGCAACAACACAATGTCTATACAAACAAGAATGCAGTAGTACATCAATGCACCCATTAATATTGTTACCATGGCTTGGAATTATGCACAATGTACCAAATTGGTATAATGTACAATGTAATTTCTTAATGAATAACATCCATGGATAACAAGTACCCACCCCCACTTAAACACATATGGACTAATAAGTAAGTGCAAGAGTGCCAGTGTTTTAACTCTGATTTTAACTCTGATTATGAGCAAGATTACAAGTATAACCCCATGCGAACAAAGAGATGAATAAGCTTCATGGCAATCGATAAAATCCTACATGCATAACCATATTTTGTATATTATTGGAAGAAGGACAACCAAATCTTAAGGAAAAAAATAAGAACACAAAAACAGAACAGGACTTGTAGATTTCTGAATGTATAGGTGGAGTACTGATATGCATAAACAATGAGTACCAAAAATGTCATGGTGCAAACCCAAAAGGGTGGTAACCAAGAGAATATGAACCATAACATTTAATTGCTATGTGGACTCTACGATTGGATAGAGGGAGTAAAGGGTATTTAAAATAAGTCTTTCAATGAGCCATACCCATATCCATATAGGGGCTGGGACGCCGTGCACGAAACACCTTCATCCCAGGAACGTTGGTCCTCTTAACAGTTACCTGAAAAAAAATAACACAGCAAAATAAAGCAAGTTCAGTTGATTTTATCTTTCTCCGTTAAGTTGTCAACAATTTATCTCTATTTTGTACAAAAAAAAGAGGGACTAACTTTGCGGGACGGAAGAAGTATGAAATGAATATTGTTATGCAAGATGGAGAACAAAGATACTTTTTATACATATTACAGAGGGACTAACTTTCGGGACGGAGGGAGAATGAAAAGAAATATAAGTCATACCGATGGTTCAACTATAAAGAAGTCCAACTCACAGCTAGGCTTACAGCTCCCAACCCAAATAGGCAAATACAGCAACACTCATACCCTTCTTTGGTTTGCCCACATTCAGGATTGCACCCATACCTTAATTATTCCAACAAAAATAAAAGAACACATCAATATCCAGTTAAGTATGAATGACATATACAAAGTATAATATGTAGTATATTCTGGGACGGAGGGAGTATAATATCTAGATAAGATGTAAAAACAAAAATGCACAGACGATTACCTTTGGAGATAAGAACTACTCCGTCCCTCTTTAGTTTACAAAAATGAGCCTTGGCACAAGGCTCATTATTTAAAAAGTAAGCGGGATAACAACAATTTTCCATTTTTAGATTTTATAGATTAAAGTGGGACAACCAAAATGACCATTTTTGTAGATAAAATAGGGACGGAGGGAGTATACCTTAGCATTGTAATGGCTCCATCTTTCTGTCCACTGGCTAAGAGTTGGACCGAAGCTGTTAATCAACCCAGTCAAGGGAACGGGGGAGGGGATGGGGATAACAAGAGAGGTGTCAATATGGAAGCAAACTGAAATTCATGAAAAATGTGGGGATTAAAATAAAATTGTCACTTACATTTAACAGTTCATTAGGGGATAGGTCATTGGCAATAATTTTACGCTTCTTGGGTTTCCAAAGCAACCAGCAAAACAGCTACAGCAAACAGCTATAGCAGCAGTATAATTTTTCCCACCTTAACAAGAAATATCTAATAATTAGCTGATAAATTTAATATATTACCACACCCTAATAAAAAGTTATAATGATGATAATAATAATTCAAAGGAAAAACTATCAAATTGGAATGAAATAAACAGAACTAGAGAGGGAAGCAAAACTCACGTGCCATGGTAGCTGTTAAAGAAGGGGACGACACAGCCAACATATATAGTTACCATCGAGGAAAGAAGATGAAGCTGTCCAATTTTCTCCGAAATTGGAGGCAGGCCTGTGCTGAACTGATCTGATTGTTAAAATAGCCAACATAGATAAACAAGAATTATCTCCAAAAAAATGAGACTACAAGAGCACTACAAAAGTTAATAAGATTAGCATAGTTTGAAGGTGCAAACAAGTAAAGCAACATCTTTTAACATCTTGACATCACCACTTTAAGAGCAAGAATGAGTTATGATCTAACTAGATGCTAGTAGAATTATAACAGGAAATAGCAAGCATTCCTCCAATTAAAAAGACAGAGAAGATATAACTACTTTTAGTTACCCATGTAAACTACAAAAAAAAATAAAAAAATTAACGCATTGAAAAATATTCACTGCACTGCACTTAAGGGATCATAAACATTAACTAGCAGCATTAGCAACTAATCTGAAATACAACTAAGGGCAATAAATAGCTGAATTGCAGCTGTTTGCAAGTCAATCAACCATACAAATACAGACAATTTAAATAAATTAAAGATAGCCCCAATCAAAAAATCATACAAAATTCATTAAAGAAAATATCAACAATAAGAAAAAATCAAATCTCAAAATCAAACTTTACCTCTATAAATCATATCGAAAGTACTATCAACAATAAGAAAATACACTTGACTTATCCATCCCAGAATGTATTTTTACTTTCAGTTTTTCAATACTTAGTGCCCAACTGCCTCTCTGCAGCCCATATAAACGACAATAAAAAGTAATTTCCACTCAATAAGCATGGAAGAGTGGCATTCGTATCCAACCCGTCACCTACTGTAATTCATCTATATAGCACTTGTAATTCATATATATATGTAATTCATCTATATAGCACTTGTAATTCATCTATATAGCACTGTTAACTAAAATGTTTACTAACTCAGTAATATGCAGTAGTAACTACTAGAGAGTAAATAGTTTGAAATGACCAAAATCAATTCAACCCCAAAAAAGTTGATCCATTTCACCATTAACTTCCCCAAAACAATCAAGTAGCTCAATTTACACAGAAAATAGCTTCCCCCTCAGTACAGTGCTATATATATATATATATAACAAAGCATTGACATTTCATTTTTTCTTGAAAGAAAAACATAGACAAATCTAACATACAAAAATTAACCCTAGACAGATCCTGTTAGTGATTTAACCAAACAGATTTTTCATTAATGTAATGGCAAAAACGCTGTAATATATTATAGTAGTGCTACATCTGGGCACAAGTATTCCACTTTAACAATGCACCACACTAAATCCCATCAACGAAATGCAGTACAAATCCAACAAAATTTGATCAAGTAAAAAAAAAAACAATTTATCAAAAAATGAAAAAGAGGAACAAGAATATATGATTAAATAATTAAATTGTTACCTTTAATTTATCTCGATGAGCATTCCAAAAGGAGCAGTCCAGTAGTTGCTCCCTAAATAAAATCAAAGATAAACTGAGGCACCAGAAAAGGGTTTGGGTTTTGGAGAGCCAAAGAGCAAGACTGACAGAAAGTAAGAGGATAGGGGTAAGAGAAGCTTGGAAGAGACAATAGAGCAGAGAAAAGAGAAGGAAAGAAGAAGACGACATTGACATGGATGAATTGAAGCAGTTCTACAGCAAAAAAACTCTTTGTACAATACCTTGTTGGTTCTTCGTTATTGCTGTGGAGAATCGTGGTCCGTCCTCGCGTTGTACATAGCGCTCCGACGCTATTTCGTTGTGCAGATCCAGAGGTGCAACTTATTTCCCCACCACCGACACCTAAATTGACGCCCAACTCCTTCGACCTGCAATTGACGAATTGTATTTTGGTAATTTGATTTTGGTGGGTTAGGGCTAAAGAGATAGAGAGAGAGGAGACTGCCCTATTCAAGATTTAAGGGAAAAGGGGTAAGGGGTAAGTTTTGATTTTTGAGAATGGGGAGTGAGTGCGGGAAGTGAAAAATTTTGGCGGCTCTTTAAATTTTTTTCACTTTTAATTGTTTCTTTTTCCAGTTTTAACTATATCGAAAAACAAATGGACGGCGGAGGGTCCGCACTCTAGTTTAATTAAACGTTGTCAAACAAGTTTTACAACGTTTTAGAAAGTAAACGTTGTGCTATCTTGCAACGTTTGATGGTAAACGTTGTCTTTTTAAACTATTACAACGTTTATAAAACCAAATGTTGTCTTTTTATAACTATTACAACGTTTATAGCACTAAACGTTGTTATTTACAAAGTACAACAACGTTCTGTTTAAAAACGTTGTACTAGGGGCCTGCTACAACGTTTTTGAAGAAACGTTGTAAATAGCTGTTTTTGTTGTAGTGTACGCTTTTCTACCAAGAGTGAGGCGCAATTTGAGATGAAGAAGTACCACATTAATTCCAACCAACGGTTCAAGGTAAAAAATAGCACACCTCATTCATGGGTAATAGAATGTCTACTAAAAGATTTTCCATGCAATTTTTATGTTCGTGTGAGTCGGAAGAAGCTTGGGTATTGGCAAGTGACCCAATACAAGAGTCCTCATTGCTGTTTGTATTCTGGAGAAAGTCAAGATCACCCCAACCTAGATGCTAAGTTCATTGGTCGGCAAGTAGTAAGTTCTATTAAGAAGGATCCAGATGTGAAGATTGGGGTTATTATTGCACATATAAATGAAATGTATGACAATATAATTACCTATAAGAAGGCATGGTCTGGAAAACAGAAGGGTATAGCAGAAGTATTTGGAGATTGGGAGGAATCTTATAAAAGGTTACCCCGCGTCCTAGCTGCCATTCAAAAATACAACCGAGGAACAATTGTTGAGTATAGAGAATTTCCTAGTCATACAATTCCTCTTGGTGTCGATCTCTATTTTGAACGTGTTTTTTGGGCATTTGGGCCTTGTATTGAAGCTTTTTCTCATTGTCGGCCTATCATTTCAGTTGATGGTACATTCGTACACGGTAGATATAGAGGAGTGATACTGATTGCAATGTGTGTCGACGCCCAAGACAGTATACTTCCTCTCGCAATTGCTGTCGTTGCACAAGAGGACCATCGGAACTGGCGTTGGTTCTTATATCTTATTTGCAAACATATCATCAAGAGTCGTGAGGTATGCTTGATATCTGACCGTCATTGGGGCATTCTTAAGACTATATCAGAAGATTCTTGGTGGCCAAATGTGCATCATCGATATTGCTTGAGGCATATGCGAGCAAACTTCTTGGACAAGCACAGCGGGTCTGATTTGAAGTATTTATTTTGGAAAGCTGGTAAAGCAAGTCAAGATAGGAAATTGAAGAATACCTTGGAGACTAACCGTTTAATTAAGCCTGAGGAAATTGCATGGTTCGCTAATTTAGATGCCAAAAAGTGGACATTGGCTCATGATGGTGGTTATAGATATGGCATTATGACTACTAACATGTATGAGGTTTTTAATGGTGTCATGAAAGGAGCCTGCGGGATGCCAATAACAGCAATTGTTGAGACTGCATTTTACCGTTGTGTGGAATACTTTCAGGTTCGACACGGGTTTTCACTGAATGCTTTAGGAGGTAATCCTGATAACCCAAGCATCAATCCCATGCAACAATTCAGCCAAAAGATTCACTATCGATACAGGAAGAACAGCGAGAAGGCAACAAAACATTTTGTTAGAAGGTTCAACACTCATGAAATGGGGGTGTATCAAGTGACAACCGCACGTCGTGGTGAAAAAGGTGGAAATATCCAAATTGTCCGGTTTAATGATCGCACTTGCACATGTGGTAAATGGGTTGCATATCACATGCCTTGTTCGCATCTTCTTGCATGTTGTCAAGCTCAACATATGAACGGTCGTTCTTTCGTTGATCTATTTTACACTCTTTTGGAATACTACAAGACATGGAAGGGAACATTTGAACCACTACCTCATGAGGACTATTGGAATGTGGATGATTTGGTGCCAAGTTTTCTACCTAATCCCAACCTCAAATGTGCTGCAAAGTCCGGACGGCCCAAATCTAGACGATTTCGAAACACGATGGACTTTCAATCAGATAAACGAAAGACTCAGTGTTCAACATGCAAGCAAGAAGGCCACAATCGTCGTAGATGTCCAAATAATAGGGCATAGAGATTTCATGTAATTTCTATTTGAGTTGGATGTAATATTTTATTTGAACTTCGTTCTGACTTCGATGTTCTATTTTATTTGACTTTAATGAATTTGCTAGTTGAGTTAGATTGATTACATATGCAATTTACTTTTTTTTTTTTTTTTTTTTTTTTTTACAGGAAACAGTCCAGTAGAGAAACAACAATTTGGGAATTTCAGTTTCACTAAACTCGCCACTTGTAGAAGCGAGTTTAGGTAAACTCGCCACTACCAGTGGCGAGTTTAGTGAAAATGAAATTCTTTAACTTGCTGCTTCTACCAGATTACCCACCTGCACCAAAAAAAAAAAAAAAAAAAAACAATCAAGGATGATTAATGGAGGACTGGTGAGTGCTGAACGATTCGCACCAGTCATGATACATTCCAAATAATCCTCGCTCAAATATTATGGGCAGTGTATCAGGAGAGTCAACAGACACCACATTCATCACCCAAACATTCATGTCTTTCAATGCAGCAGCAAATCTGCAATATCAGCAGATTAACCAAATTTAGGAAAAAGCGAGACAAATTAAATATTTTATGGTCAACACAACTGAACTTTGATCAAATATCAATGTCAATCTAATCATCCCAATAAAATTCTAAAAATTGTTTTTGATGAATCACATGATGATTCAATTACAATTTTTGAAATTGCACTACACGTTTATCCCCAATCCACTTATGTAAGATTTGGTCACTACACGTTTCCAGTGTTCATAATCTGCAGTGAAATCTTCAGGTGCAGTTTTCCCGTAAACACCTAGGATCATCAGATTGTTCACAGAGTGGAGGTTCATTTTGTGATCTATCCCTCGTAACACTCGTTAAACAATGGCCCACCTTCCCAAATCTCAGCATCTTCAGGATTTTTCTGGTAGACCGGAGTAGCAGACCAAACGAAAAATCCACCAGGTCGCAATAGACGATTTGAACCAGCCATAATTCCAGTTACAGCGGGAAAAAATAGACCTACCAATGCACTGACAGTGGCAAAAATTAAAGCAGCTAGAAATCCAAAAGGTTAAATCAAACTTCAGTCCTGTTAATTGCTAAGTCTTGAGTAGACACATTTCAGATAAGCATCTGTTCGACAGGCTTTAAGCATTGATTCCAACTAGCACAACTACGTACTGCAAATTTAACTCTAGTTTCACTATTGTTGAGTAACAATTGACCAAACATGCAAATCAAGACACGTGGTTTCAAAATTGATTGATTCTCTATACTGCCCTTAAAACATCTGAATACAAACTTGAAGGCAACATTTGAAATGAATAACAATTCAGAGATACACTTACTTGAGTATCAATGTAGAATATGACACTTGCACATTCTTATTAGATGAAGAGTAGCAATTGCAAACCAAATGAAAATCAAACTGCTGTTATATCCACCTGCAAAAAAAAAAAAAAAAAAAAAAAAACAAACAAACAAACACAGCAACACCAAACTGCTGTTATACACATCAAAATCATAAAAATATCCACATGTTTGAAAACCATATAAACATGTATCTGTTTCAAAGAAAACATAAAAAAAGATCAAGTTTCGTGACCACAACCCGGTCACGTAGGGACAATGTCTCACTTCTTCTTATCATAGGCAGACGGGGTGTACTTGTTAGTTGGATGTCGCTGCCTTGACCCTTTCCTTTGATATGTCTGTCTCATCAATTCCTCCCTCTGCTCGTTACTAAGGCCGGATGAAGTCCCAGCCGGATCGGCAAATGGTCGAAGCTGTCCCCGTGAAGAAGATGTAGGAACACTAATACCACTCCCTGAATATAGTACTCCCGAGGCTCTAGATGGGGGCTGAAAATCATCATCATCTGGATCTGGAACACGGGGCATACTAACCTGCTGATGCTGCCGATGAACGTGATGAGGTGGGCGGGGGGGACGAGGAGTAAGGTCAACAAAGTCGTCATCATCTGGATTTGGAACACGGGCTCTACTAACCTGATGTTGTGGACCCAGTGGAAGAGGTAGAGGGGGAGTAGGAAAATCACATCTGTGTCTCTGTGGCTCCATCCCCTCTAAGAAAGCATCAGCTCCCTTCTCTAACTGACTCTCTAAAAATAAAGGTGGAAATGTGGAAGTATCAATCCCCTCCTCAACCAGTAGCCTAGTCTCCTCCTCCGCCTCCTCCTCTTGATTAGCTGTCCATCTGTCTCCCTGCTCCTCGGGCTCCTCGGCCTCATCCTGTAAGTCCATATCTCCATGTCCATGTCCCTGATTCTCTCCATGTCCTTGTCGTTGTCGCTGCCGCCGCTGGCCCTGTCCTTGTCCCTGTGCTCTCCTCCTCCTCTCCCGACGTTGTGGAGCAACTACCCCCTGAACACGATCAACAGGTGGTGGAGGTGCAGCTGCCTGAAGTCTTTGCTGATACTGAACAAGCTGGAGAGTATCCCTAATCTTCTTCTTCACCTTAACTCGAGACTGGTCCGGCTCTACCATATGATCAACATCATGTGCAATGCCCTCTTCATTGCTCACATACACATTCTGTAACGATTGCACCTATAGTTGCAAAACAAATAATATTTAGTAAGAATCTTTAAAAAAGCATTGCTCTGGACTAAATACTGAAAATGCTTACCAATCCCTCTAAGAAAGGGGCAGACGACTGATATCCAACCGGCTGGATATGGCACGGGTTCTGGACAAATAGGCACGTTATCTTCCTGAACCAAATGTAATATGGATGAGTGTAATCCATATGATCAACACCACGAACCCCCTCTACCACATAATCCAGCCGGGCACGCCATAATCCTATAGACCTCTGGTGGCGTTGACTCCAAACGACAAGTGAATTGCCTCGGCGATCAACCTTGTGCAACTCCACGTCAGTGTCACAAGGGTCGGGAACTGTCTGCTGCATACAAAACTGTCTCAACACACGGTCTGGGAAGTGCCACTCTACCCTCTCGAAACATATCAGAGGCACCCTCGACCTCCAGACGTCCTGACCCTGACGACAATAAGCTGGAGCGTGCTGAGCTCTATTCTTGTATGGACACATTATGACTGTGCGGTCTGTAAGCATAGCCAGCTGATCTCTATAGCTAATGAGGTTATGTGGAGTGACAAACTTATGGGATTTCGGCCCGACCCACCTGAAATTTATTAAAAACACCAAGTATAAGAAAATTGTTGGAAATATGCATTTTAACTACCAAATTAATCATTATATAAGTATACCTGCACCCCAATGGCAACCCGGTATGACGATCCTCATTTGGCCTAAAAGATTTCGGCTGCGTACAAAGCAACCTATCCCATGCCCAAATATATATGCATAAATTAAGCATCAAATACTATCCAAAACAGTTTATGTACTAAATCAAAACTAACATCATAATTCACATTAAAATGAGATAACCATACCTGCAAAACAGTAAGAAATCCACCTCACTGGCTCGTAGTGGGGGAAGTCGCACCACACAGCTCTCGATATAAGAATGCCAACGCGGCACTGCCCCAACTATACACCGATATCTTATCTACATCTCTAAGCAGTGGTAGACAGTATAACTTTACCTTACTGTTTGTACGATCTGGAATCACAACACAACCGAGGCATAACAAAATGTATGCACGCGTGTACCTATCTACAATGTCCTGTGGGGACTCATCCGCGAGCGTCTCAAACTCATGAAAGTGGGTCAGAATCCACTTAAGCTTTAGACTACTCCCCCCAATCTCTCCATCAGGTGGGACAGCACCTAAAAGCTCCTGATAACATACCTTCCAATCTGGAAGCGGCGGATAGTCAGCATCAGTGACAGGCTCCCCATCTATCGGCAATCCGAAAAGCATGCCAATATCCTCTAAAGTGACAGTCATCTCACCGACTGGAAAATGAAACGTATGAGTTTCGGGACGCCATCGCTTGACCAGTGCCTCAAGCAAACCGTAGTCATACTGCAACCTCCCTATATGGTGGACCCCCACAAACCCGGTCGATGTTAATCTCTCCAATATAACAGGAGCTAACCTCGGTGGCAGAGCCGGACCGTGTCTAAATGTCAATCTCTGCACCGGCTGTCCTGCCCAAATGTATCGAGCTCGGTGATTGTAATGTGCAGTCAAAACGGTATCCTCAATAGGGCCAGGATCAACGATATTAGCCATCTGTTTGAACAAAACAACAAGAGTTATATGTACACCCAAATTTATTTCAAAATAACACAATAAAGAAACTATAACAACAAATACATTTGTTAACAACATTGTCCATCTGATTCTCTCTATTATTTCTAACAAATATGTACACATTTTGGGACGGAGAGAGTATAACAATACAAATCCAAAAAAAATGATATACATTTCTTTGATATACACTTGAATTTGTCAAAATTCACATCACAAATGTTGTGCAACAATGCAAATCCATCAAATCCAATTTTTGTTAAAGAAACCCTAATACATCAATTTTTGATATACACTTTACTTTCTCAAAATTTACACCACAAATGTAAAAATTGTAACACACTAGGGCAATAAAAAATGGAATACTTACTTATTAGTTTGACAATCACTCGTTGAGAGCGGTTGATTTGAACGAAACTTGATCGTTTTCCTCTCCTTTCTTCTTCGTTTTCTCTCTGTCCGATCTAGGTTTTTTCCCTCTTTCAAATGACTCTGTTGAAGCGCGATAAGTGAATTAATTTTCGCTTGAACTAGCTATTGAGAAAAGCGAGTTCAAAACTTAAATAATTTACAATTTTGCCATTCGCTATTGAGAAAAGCGAGTTCAGTCAAACTTGGTCAAACTCACTATTAGCAGTAGCGAGTTAAATGAAAATTAAAATAATTTTCGGCAATTTCTGAAGAAAAAAAATGGCAAAATAATTTGAAAAAAAATAAATTAAACTCGCTATCACTAGTAGCGAGTTTCACCGAAAAAAATTTAAATTCGCTATCAGTAGTAGCGAGTTTAAAAAAAATGGACATTTTGGCAAATAGTTTGGGAGGGTTGGTATTCTGGGAATTCTTATTTTAAAAGGGAATTATTTGAGAAAAAAAATCTATTATTAATAGTAATAGTTAATTTTTAAAAAAATAATTATTAACTTATATAATAACTATTATAATTAACCAATACTATTAATAGTAAAAGTTAATATATATAGTAACTATTGTAATTAACTATTATTGTCAATAGTAAAAGTTAACACATATAGTAACTATTATGGTTAACTAATACTATTTATAGTAATAGTTAACTTATATAGTAACTATTAACGTTAACTAATACTATTAATAGTAATCAGTAACTTATATAACTATTATAGTTAACTAATATTATTCATAGTAATAGTTAACTTGTACAATAACTATTATAGTTAACTAATACTATTAATAGTAATAGTTAACTTATACAATAACTATTATGGTTAGCTAATACTATTAATAGTAATAGTTAACATATAGAATAACTATTATAGTTAGCTAATACTATTAATAGTAATAGTTAACTTATACAATAACTATTATAGTTAACTAATACTATTAATAGTAATAGTTAACTTATATAATAACTATTATTATTAACTAATATTATTAGCTAATAATAAGAATATCAAGAGTCACTTATCAATAAGAATGGTGATGACATGGCTTCACCAAAAGCATTTTTTAGCCTAAACTGTTCACATGACGAATTCGTATACCTCCGCGTTGACTTTTAATATATATAGATTTTATTAGAACTTAATCATCCTAATAAAACTTTAAAAATCATTATAAGTGGTATTATTAATAGTGTAATAATAATAATAATTTTATAAGTAAAATAGATTTTTAACATAGTTGATTAAAATTGAACTAAAACAATTAATCACTCTGTCTCGGAATAAATGTCATAGTTGACAAGTCAATGTTTTTAAGATTTTAATTGCGTATCATTGATTGTCTCAATCTATTTATATAGGTAGAGTGACACCTCCTATAGTATTGCAATGCGTGTGCCTATTAAAATATGTAGTATATATAGGAAGATCACCAAACTTCATACTCTCTTTTTAGCAAAGCAACATTTATTTTGAGACAAACGAAAATAAAAAATAAAAAATTTATTCTGAGACAAAGAGTAAGTACTAAAATAAATTAATAAATTTTATATTATCTTTGTGTGGAATTGAGGGAGTATGTGAATTTGTTTCCTAAAGTAACATGGACATGCTGTCCGAAATCATGCTATTAATGCATAGAAGTGAGATTCACGACTTTAGAATTGACCTGGTGGAAATGATTCGGTTTAGCTTGGTTTGAGGTAATTTAGGAGTCAACCGTTATACATCGGTTTGGAGAAATCCCAAACCGAGCTGAACCACAAAATAGTCCAAGCCGAGCTGAGCTAAACCATCACGGCTCAGCTCGGCTCGGTTTGAACCACGGTCTAATTTTACGGTTTAAACCGTGGCTTAAACCGCGGTTTGAACCACAACTCTTACTAAATAAGTTAATTTTAAATTGTATTCTTGATGTAATTAGCTAGGCAGAATGCAGTTAATTTAGGTAAACTTACCG
This sequence comes from Campanula takesimana, assembly GCA_026119855.1. NCBI lineage: Eukaryota > Viridiplantae > Streptophyta > Magnoliopsida > Asterales > Campanulaceae > Campanula > Campanula takesimana. The sequence goes on along the minus strand of JAOWBW010001739.1, from coordinate 81,702 downwards.
GGAAATTTGTGGTAGTTGTTGTACCCCAATACTTGAGTGCTGCTAAATCATATGACCTTGCTGCCTTATCCTCCTTGTCATAACCTCCTACGTGTACATTAATTTTTGGATATTTTACAACAATCAGTTTTGTAAATTTGGAAAATTAAAAGAAGATAGTAAATGAGTACAACTCTGCACTCATTTTTACATAAACAGTTTAACGGAAAAGAATTGTAAGAAAATTATTTCTACTTAGCCAAGTAGACTGCAACGAGATTATATAAGCCAGCCACATCACATAATTTGATCATCCGGAATGAAAACCATGACGAGTTAGTACCCATATAATGAAAGTGTTTGTATATTGCCGGTTAAATATACAAAATGATCATTTCATTCCCGGTCATGTCAGACTAATAGACTCATTTTATGACTCGGTTTAATGACTCGGCTCCACGGTTCAGCTCGTGGTTCAGCTAGAAACGGTTCGGCTCGGTTTGGCTCGGTCGGCTTGAAGGGTCAAACCGTGAGCCAAACCGAACCGTGTGGTTTATCAATTTTCGAAACCGAGCTGAACCGCATAAATTTAAAAACCGAGCTAAACCGCACGGTTTGGCTCGGCTCGGTTCCGAACCGCGATTTGAGCCGAACCGTTTCCACCCCTAATTGACCTTGTGAATTTGCTGTGTAACGATCCTTTTAATATGCTCTAAAATCTAAAAGATTGTTTTGGAGCTGTATTCTCTGGTCCAAAAGAAACTTTCAAATGTTCATCTGATATGGATCAACGGAAGGGCCAGAAAGAGAAAGGGTACAACCATGTGAAAATACTAAAAGTCCGAAGATTTTTTTTTGGGTACAAGTTAACTTTCCGTCCAAAATTTAGTGAAATTTTACCTTAGGCCCTGGATTGATTAAAAACTGAAAGCTTAAGCCCTAAAGTGAGAAAATTAAAATTATAGACTCTCAAGTGACAAGTGATACAACATGTAAAGTTTGAGGAGTGTGTTTTGGGGGAAACTAGTTCCTCCATAAGTTTTAAAAAGTTCTGTTTTTTTTTACCCTTAAACCCTAAACTTGAAACCCAAAAACCCCAAACACTAAACCTTAAACACTATAAAAACATGATTTTTTATAATTTATAGAGGAATTAGTTTCCCCAAAATTTTCTCAAGTTTGAGATAGTAAAATGAGATTAACTTTAAAAAAAAAAAAAAAAAAAAAGTAGTGGAACGAGAATATACTCCCTCCATCCCACTCGAATTAGGACAAATTTTCATTTTAGGTGTCCCATTCGAATTAGGACAACCCAAAAATGGAAGTGTTTTATATAATGGGACCCACACTCACACTCATAACAACTTTTCACTCATTATTCTCTATCCCACTTTCTCTCTCCTACTTCACTTTCCATACTCACATCACCTACTCCACTAATATTTTTTCCTTAATCTCCGTGCCCAACCAAAAAATCTTAATTCGAGTCGGACGGATGGAATATATGAATACAGAGTTGACACAGAGTCAAAGCTATATTCAAGTCAGTAGTTTTCTTTCAGCACATCACTCCATGTAAATGACAATAAAATTTCAACGGGATGTAACTAAATATGTCAGACTCTAACGCCACTACTATAAATGCCACTGTATACGGTTGATTAGACCATCTACATCTATTCACATCCACTTTATCACTCTACATTATTTTTTCTCTCTTCTAAGACTACCAGCAATGGTTTCATACACCAAAAAAAATTCAACACCCACTTTTAACACTTTATCCTATCCACCTCATCTTTCATACACCCCTTTCATACAACCCCCCTACAATGGTAAGTTGAAAAAAAAAATCCATCTCCCTCCCACTCATCATTCTATACCCCACTACTTTTATATCCTTTTTATTTTTTATATACTCTCTATTTTTATATCAAATGGACCAATTACACCTAGCCACGTGGAACACAAAAAAAAAAAAAAAAAAAAAAAAAACGGGACCCTCTGCACCACACGCGCCCTGTCGGGGGGTGTGGTGCACCCGCCAGCCACCGAGCGAATAGGAGCCCGCCACGTGTAAATGATGCCAGCTTTCCCAAAAATTAACCCGGTATGAAAAGTTTCATCCCCCAAATTCAAACCCCCCAAATTCAACCACCCCACAATGGTTTCATACAACCACCCCCCCTTTCATACACCATTTCATACCCCCATTGTGGATAGCCTAAGAGCACCCACAATGGTGACTTTTTACAAAAGTCATGGCTGATTTGGCAGCCCATGACTTCCACAGTGGTGACTTTTGAAGAAGTCATCCATGACCAAATTTTTTTTGTGTGCTGCCAGATGACCCAAGGTCATGGACTTTGTTTGTCTTCACACCACTCGCGTTTGTTTATCACGCGAAGATAAAAGATGCCAAAGGAAAACTCGTGTACTCCACTGTTTAACATGAGACTGATGTATGACAACTGCATGACTTCAAAATTTAAAGTCACCATTGTAGATAAAATAGTGTGGAGTTGTGGTTATTGATAAAAGATGATGTGGCGCTGATGTGGAGGAGAGAAAGAGCTCATGACTTTAAAATTTAAAGTCATTGTTGTGGATGCTCTAACTCATCCATTCAACACTCATTCAACTTTTAACTTTATAATGGTTTGTTTAATCCCTCATTCAACACCCTTCCCACTCATCATCCTATACACACCACATAAATTTTATTTTGTATTCTTTATTTTTATGATTAGTAAAATAATAATAATAATAAAAATAATCAGTTATAATTTTAAAAAAATACATCACACTTAATTATTTGTTTGTAATTGTAATTAAATAAATATAAGAGTTTTTTTTAGTGTTGAAATGGTTATTATTGGGATCCATTTCATTAAAATGAGGTTTTTTTTTTGGTATCTAAATCAAATGAAACTTGCATCTATTTATAGAGAAAAAAAGAGTTGGTTTTGGGGGAAACTAGCTCCTCCCTAAGTTATAAAAAGTCCTGTTTTTTAACCCTTCTTAAACCCTAAAAGGCCTAAACCCTAAGCCCTAAACTTTAACCCCTATAAAAACAGGACTTTTTATAACTTATGGAGAAACTAGTTTCCCCCAAAATTTTCTCGAGATTTTTTTTTTATGAATTTTGGTGTAAAATTTTTTTTTAAAAAAACATTTACTGTAAAATAATTGAGCTCAAATAATTGGGATGAAAAATTAAAATTAGAAATTCCAAGAACCAATAATCAAATGCCAAGTGTCACAACCAGAGAAAAAAAAAACAAACGCAGGCCTTGATGCGCCTTGTCTGGCGCGTGCAGAGGCCGCCCTATCAGGAGCCGCTGCGTGTCTTAAAATGACAGCCCCTTCTTCCATTCAACGGTGTTGAATGGGTTCAACACCAACCCTCATTCAACACTCCATTCAACTCCCATTGCAGCCCATTCAACACCCCCACCATGTTTAATCCCCATTAAACACCTCCATCCAACCATCATTGTAGATGGTCTTAGGCATTTAAAAATACTATGCCACTGGTTTGATGACACCAAACACTACAAGAAAATTGCTAATTAGTGGCATCAAGTTAGTGGCACCTTCTTGATTAATGACACGAAATGTCTATATAATGTCATTTCATTTATAGCGGCATTTTTGTTATGACCATTTAGCGTCATTCGATAATAAAATGACACTAGAAATTAATAGCCATTGTAATTTAATGAAAATGACACTGTAAATCACATATTAGTGGCACTCAAACAAATGACAAATAAAATCACATCTGGCATTCAAACTAATGACACTCTATAGTGGCATTAAAAAATAACACTGAATTAAGTGTAGCTATTCCAACAATAGTGTCACTTGTTTGTAGTCATTACCATTCCAATTCAGTGGCATGTAGATTATTTATTATAAATGTAGTAGTTATTATACATTTTATTTTCTTTTTGAGCTAATTTTTTGAAGAAGGAACTGAACTAATTAATGAGTGTTATGAATGAAATTAACCCTCAATAAAATTGACAAAACTAGGTTAGACGGGTTCCCATTTACCCGCAGCTAAAATGGTTCATCCGTAGAGTATAAGATTTAAAGTGCATAATCTTATTCTTCTTATCCCTGAACCCTAATTCCTTCTCACCCTCCTTCGCTTATGACACAATTCCACTCATTTTTGTACTCGAAAACCCATGCGCCCAGTGTTAATCATAGTTGCATCAAAACCGTGATCGGCATGATTTATTTTCAGTGCCAAAATAATCCCCGGTCATTGGAACGCAATTGTGGTATTCTGATTACTGTTCTGATGATTGTTAGAATCAAATTGTCAAGTAATTCATAGGAATCACAGGCTTTCGATCAATTCATTCCCTCTCATGTGAAGCTAGCGAACCGACGACCACAACGGAGGAGGGCGCCGCGTACATAAGGAAATCACAGGAATCAACACAATCGATTCAATCTACGGTTTTATTTATCTACAAATCCTTTTCTCTTTGTTTAGGTTTCCAGATACTTTCTTAATTTTGTGAAGATTTCTGTTGAAATTCGTCTAGGGCTTTTGATTGAACCTAATTATCTGTTCAATTTCATTCCTTTGCCAGAAATCGTAAGACTTCTCTGCGTGTTTGGATTAGACACAATTCTCTGTTCAAGTTCATTCCCCGCCGGAAATTGTAACAGTTATAGAGGTGAAAGAACGACTGCAAAAGGGTATTCCGTTCTACCGGTATTTTTCTCATCGATCTCTATCTGTCTGTATATGTATCATTAATTTAAATCCCAAAGAATTACTCATTTTGATCTAATTTCCAAATCGCTTACTGTGTTATACTCCCTCCGTCCCGGTTTAAGGTTCTTAGTTTGACCATGCACGCTTATTAAGAAACCAAGGCAAAAACAATGGAAATGAGTCAACCAAAAGTAGAGATTGAAGGATATAAATGTCCAAAACACTATTTATAAAGCAAGTTGGTGAAAGTAAGTTAGGTAAGTAATGGTTTTTTTGTAATTAAATGAACTTTTTGAGGGCAAGATTTTCCAAAGCACTATTCATTCTTTTCCATTTATGGAATAAAGCAACTAAGAACCTTAAACTGGGACAAACCAAAAAGGAAAGTAAGAACCTTAAACTGGGACGGAGAGAGTAATATTTTCTTATTTGTTGTTGAAATTGCACTGTTATTTGGAAAAATATTCTTTTATTACATTGAATATGCTATCCTGAATCAATTACCTTGTAGTTTATGAATTATTGGTTATTAGTACCACTCCGTCCGTTTCAATATAAATGCCCACTTTTGAGTTTGAAGGAAATCCTAAGAAGTTTATGATCACCAAAGAGTTTTGAGTAACTACATCAATAATAATCATTCATTTTTGGGATAAACCTTTTACCAAAATGGACATTCATTTGGTGTGCAAATTAAACACTACATATCACTTCATTATGGTATAAGATTAAGTTACTGCAACGCCCATGTTCTGGTTTAAACAATCATTAAAATATTTCATATCTTTGTTCTGTGTTGATGTTTTCATTTTCATGTACTATAGGAACTTGAAATGAATTATCTGTTAAAATATTTCATATCTTTGTCTTGAGTTGATGTTTTCCGGTCGAGTGTTATTTGTACTAGGAGCCACCTCGTCGATATCTTGGGAAAGGATTCTCGCACAATCGCCCTAATGAAACCTGTCATGGTGTTCGCCTCGAAGATGGTTATGTGAGAGTTCAATTTGAGGTGGCGGTCGAAGAGGAAAAAGATACAGTACTACCGATTCCATGTGATGAAGCAAGAACTGTTGGAGGATCTCCTAGGTATTTTCTTCCATAGGCAAAAACATTTGTGTTTTTGGAGAAACAGTAATATTTCATACTATTGTTGTTACACGGAACTTATATTGTAGAAGTAGAACTGTAGAACATTGTTTAGTTCATCACATACTATTGTTGTTACACGGAACTTTTATGCGACTGAAGCTCACATGTCCTACAGAACTTTTTAAGATGGTTTGTGAAGCGAAGGAACGTGATGTGAACATCACTATTCCTGCGGTCATGCTCCCGCAAGATGCTGGTGCAAGCTTGATAGAAATTTTACAGAACAACTCCAAAGGCAAGTCGTTAATGGTTGCTTTGCATTATATTATTTATCCTGGCTTGCTTTTCTTTTTTTACTTATTCTTGTGCGCATAACCCTACTTAATACTACTCGATCTTGTAGTGAATATCACTTCTTGAGTGTAATTTTCCCTTTGCTTACTGGATCTAATCCATCAATTTAGTCTGCTTTCTCTGTGCTATATAAACTTTTCTTTTTCCAGTTTCTGGGCAGCTATACTCTCCAAAGCGTCCTCTGGTTGACGTTGCAGAAGTGTTTCTATGGCTTATGGCCGTTGGTACCATATTATGTGCATCTTATTGGTCTGCATGGAGTGCTAGAGAAGCAGCTATAGAGCACGACAAGATTCAGATTGCAATTAAGAATGATGAGAGTAAGCACACATGTTAGTTGCTCTTCACTATTTGTGGTAGGCGTATTATTAATGTTTTTTTTAACTCAACTTTCTAGTCCTCAATTTTCATAAGGCCATTTTTCCGTTATATTTTTGTTCTTCATTGTGCAGATTTTTGGATGGATGAAGATGTTCGACTTCGAATCTTCTGTGACTGACAATACACGACTTCGTAGTTAGGACTATTGATTTTTGAGGATGTGAAACAAATTTAAGAGAAATGTTTGTTTGTGCTATGTCACTGACAATTGACAATGTTTTACCCTTTCATTATGGCAATAAAAATGATTGTGTACTATTATTGGTTGTTATTCATTTTTTCGTATTAGAGATTTTAATGCAATCAAAGGTTAGAGGATCTATAATGTGGATATAAAACATATAATATTGTTATAAATGTTAAGTAAATTGTGATATTATTTATCGCCACTATCTTCTTGGATAGTGACATTTTAATACTATTTTCTAATGCCATTCAAATTTACTAGTGACATTAAGAAATGGCACTAATAAATCGATTTAGTGACATTAAGATAAAATAGTGGCATGAGATAAACGACACTAATTTAACACAGTGGCATTTAAATTAATGATACTAATTTGACACAGTGACATTTAAATAAATGACAATAGTATATGGGTAGTGGCATTTAAATCTACCGTGACATCACTATAGGTGACATTGGTTATGTAGTGCCACTAACAAATAAATGCCACTGAAGTGAATAAATGTGGCATTATTGAATGCCTTTATTTCAAGTTTTTCTTGTAGTGAAAGGCTATTTTCTTGTAGTGACACCATCCAGTGACAACTCGGTCAACCAGTCCACATTTTCGACCAGAATGGTCACACAGCATTCTTTTGCAAACACTTTCTCCTCTTTAACCACAAAATTCTTGTCATAATGGCCCCCAATGACTTTCTCCTTTGAAGTTAAGGTTTCCGTCCCCGAGGGTGAGAAGTCTGTTCCAGTGGTGAATGTCGTTCCAGCTGTGGGGTCCGTCCCGATGGTGGAGAAGCGTCCGAGCATTTTTTATCGTTTGGGAAGGCCCAATGACGATGTTGTTGACCCCGTGAGACCGGTGGTTCATGTGCGGGACTATAGAACCCGTCATTTTCCCAAGAAGAAGAAAGGTAAAGGAAATTCCTCCTATGTGTGGAAGCGTCCCATGGTTGTCCCCGCTAAGGCTCCGCATGATAAGGGCAAAGGGAAAGCCGTTGATGAAGCTCCGTCCCATCCTAGCGTTTTCTCCCGTCTTGGCGGTCCCAAGAATGTTCCGTCCCCATCCAAGAAGACTAAAGGACATAACAAGAAACAATGGGTTCCAAACATAAGAAAGATTAGATTTTTCTTTGTACCCCAAGAGATTGCAATTAGACCACTTTGTTTTAGGATTTAATATTTTGATGTCTTTTGTTGCTCAATAAATCTGTTGTAATGGCTCGAATAATTCATTGAATGAATAAGAATTGCATTTTGTCATTTGAAGTGAATGGGTATTTTTGATATGTTTTAGATCGCACCGAAGGTTGCCTACGTTCCTCCAGTTGGGAGGCTCAGGTCTTCGTAGTTCAAACAAACAAAGACCATTTTTTTTTTGTGCACCCTGTTTTTTGCCTAGACCGCCCTTTCGGGTTTTCAATCTAGCGGGCTTCTTTTTTGCACGTGCTCTAATTTTTGCCTAGGCCGCCCTTGAGGGTTTTCAACCTAGCGAGCGACTTTTTTTTTTTTTTTTTTTATGGTCTTTGTTTATTAAGCGTAGAACCTCTTGAGCTTGTCGAGGTTGACCTCCTTTGGCAGCTGGTCACCATCTAAATCCACGAGCCGGACTGCACCACCGCTTAGTATCTTTTTGACCACGTACGGACCGATCCATCGGGTTCCCCATTTCCCAGGGATTCATGGCATTAGGAGGATGTTGTCTTAAGACCAAATCTCCCACATTGATGTTTCGACGCTTCACCTTTTTGTTGAAAGCTCTTGCCATCCTTTGCTGATATGCTCTCGTGCGTTCGAGTGCTCTTAACCTTTTCTCGTCAAGCAAGGCTAGTTGTTCATATCGACTTTCATCCAGTCGACCTCGTTGACTTGATTCTCGAGGAGGACCCGTAGAGATGGGACTTCAAGTTCGATAGGGAGTACGGCTTCAGAACCATAGACTAATGCATAAGGAGTTTCTCCTGTTGCAGACCGTATTGATGTGCAGTAGCCCCACAATGCTAGAGGTAGCTTCTCAGGCCAATCCCTTCCTGTTGAGGCCATTTTCTTGACGATGGTCTCGATGGTTTTATTTGCTGCTTCGACCGTGCCATTTGCTTGGGGACGGTAAGGAGATGACTTGTGCTTGGTGATCTTGTATTCTACCCAAAGTGCATCCATTTCTTTCTCAAAGTGAGAGCCGTTATCGGAAATGATTTCATGAGGCACGCCGTATCGGCACATGATGTTAATTTTTACAAATTCGGCCACTTTCTTTGCGTTGAGGGTCTGATAGGCTTGTGCTTCGACCCACTTTGTGAAGTAGTCGACTGCCACTAGGACGAATGACTGCCCATTGCTCCCGGCAGGATGAACTTTACCGATGATGTCTATCCCCCCAACAAGAGAAAGGCCAAGGTGTGACCATGTTGTAAAGTTGTGAGAGTGGAGCATGTTGTAGATTAGCGTGGAATTGGCACTTAGCACACCTTTTGACTTTCTCGATACAGTCTCGTTCCATAGTGCTCCAATAGTAACCAATGCGGAGTATCTTCTTGACTAGCATAAACCCATTCATGTGGGGTCCACACTCTCCTTCGTGCACTTCACACATTATTTCTTGAGCTTCGGCCTCATTGGCGCATAAGAGATTGATCCCGTCTTGGTGCCTTTTATAGACTCGGTCCCCAATCAGTACGTACCGAGAGGCTAACCTTTGCAGAGCTGCTTGAGACTTCTTATTAATATTCTCGGGATAAGTGCCATCTTTGAGGAAATTCATGATATCCGAATACCACGGAGAGTTTGTTTGAACCTCGTTGATCTCGATACTCATGCAATATGCCGGACTATTCCTTCGAGCAATTTTGAAGGGTTTCACCATTTTCCCTTTGGGCATTTCGACTAATGAAGCTATAGTGGCCAGTGCATCGGCGAAGCGATTCTTATCCCTTGGCAGGTAGTTGAAAGTGATCTCTTGGAATTGTTCAACCAGTTCTTCAAGGTGCTGACCATACTGTTGGAGAGTCGGGTCTTGGGTTCGCCACTTTCCCGATTGCTGATTGATAAGGAGCAAAGAGTCGCCGAATACTTCTAGTTCTGTGATGTTTCTGTCGAGAGCTGCTTCGAGCCCCGCTATACATGCTTCGTACTCGGCAATGTTGTTGGTAGCTTCGAATTCCAGGCAGATGGCAATGGGAGTGTAGATGTCTTTTGGATCGACAAGCAATACCCCTATACCAAAACCGTGTTTATTGGCGGCGCCATCAAAAAAAAGTTGCCACTTATTTTCCTCGGTTGCAGTACAAATTAAATGCTCGTCAGGGAATTGTACGTCTTCCCCCTTCACTTCGTCACACGGGAATTCGGCAAGCTGGTCACTGAACACTTTCCCCCTGACGGATTTTAGTGTGACGTAAGTGATATCATAGCCGGCGAGCATGAAGTACCATTTGGCTATTCTTGTTGACATGAAAGGCTTCTCGAAGATGTAGCGGAGCGGGTCCACCTTTGCTACTAGCTTGATCGGAAAAGCTTCCATATAGTGTTTGAGCTTTTGAGTGACCCAAACCAATGCTGCACATGACTTCTCTAAGACAGAGTAGTTCTTTTCGCCTCCTTGAATCGGCGAATGACAAAATAAATGGCGTTCTCCTTTGTGGACTCTCGTAGCTCTTGTGCTAACATAGCCCCTAGGGCTTCATCATTGACAGTGATATAGAGCAACAGAGGTTTCTCCTTGTGCGGCGGAACTAGAACAGGAGGGCACGTCAAGTAATGCTTCACTTGGTCGAAGGCTTCTTGGCACGCGTCGGTCCATTCTAGAGCCACATTCTTCTTGAGTAGCTTGAAGATTGGCTCGCACATGGAAGTGAGTTGGTGCACAAACCGACTGATGTATTGTAGTCTGCCCATGAAACCTTTAATCTCTTTCTGCATCTTTGGAGGAGGCATGTCAATGATTGCCTTGATTTTGGAAGGGTCTACTTCAATTCCCCTTTCAGTGACCATATAACCGAGAACTTTGCCTCGGATAACCCCGAACGTGCACTTTGCAGGGTTGAGCCTTATCTTGTGTTGACGAAGCCTTTCGAAGAACTTGCGGAGATCGATTAAATGTTGACCATCGGTCCCTTGGAGTGAATGATCATGTCGTCCACATAGACCTCGATTTCTTTGTGAATCATATCGTGGAACAAGTCTGTCACGGCTCTTTGGTAGGAAGCTCCAGCATTTCTTAACCCAAATGGCATGACTGTGTAGCAAAAGGTACCCCACGGTGTTGTGAAGGCTGTCTTATGTTGATCTTCCTCGGCCATGAGAATCTGATTGTACCCAGCGAACCCATCCACGAATGAGCGAACCTCGTAGGCAGCAGTGGAGTCGACTAGCATGTCGATATTAGGGAGTGGAAAATCATCCTTTGGGGAAGCTTAGTTTTAAATCCCGGAAGTCTACATAAACTCGAACCTTGCCGTTTGCCTTCCTGACTGTCACAATGTTGGCTACCATGTCGGATACTCGATAACCTTGATGAAAACCCACACTGAGGAGCTTCTCAATCTTTTCTTTGACCTGCAGAGACCATTCTGGCTTGATCTTTCTGAGCTTCTGCTTTACTGGCCTGGCATCTTCTATGATCGGAATCCTGTGCTCTGCTACCTTTCTGTCCAAACCCGGCATGTCTTTGTATGACCATGCGAACACATCTACGAACTCCCGTAGTAGTGCAGTCAATCTGTCTCTGTCTTCCCCCTTGAAGAAGCTTCCAATCTTAGTTTCTTTTGGCTCTTCTTCGGTACCCAGATTAACAACATGCAATTCTTCGTCAGCCTTTGGACCATTCTCACCACGACTATGGACTTGTGAGCAAGTCCATTTAAGTATGTTGTGTTTTCGTGGTCTATTTCATCATAATTTGAATCGTTATTAACTTGTTCGTTAAGTTCATTATTAGTTAATTCGTCATTTATGGTGTTTGCAATCTCAGGGTACTCAGAAATATCAAATTTTTCATTAGCAAAGAAAGGAAACACACGCTCGGCTATGGCCTCCAAATCCTCTTGGGTGAGGGTATTAGAGACACTCTCGGACTCGAAAGTAAGTGTGAGCTGCTCTTCCTTTGTTGCTGTGCGGGGTATGCAACCCATTTCTTGGACTAAGAATTCCTCGGATACCACGGGCCCTTTTATTGAATACCAATTGTTGATCGGCTCGGAGCTTGGCAGGATCTCACTGAGAGTCTCGTTTATGATGACGATGTCATGGATGGCGTTAACTTGGCATTCATTCATCATGGCAAGCTCTTCGAACATGGAGGCTAAATCTATCAGTTCTTCCCCCACGGTGATTTCTGTCTCGGATTCTATAGTCATCTTCCTTCCCCACCATTCACGGGGCGACATGGGAGTTGGTTCCTTTCGGATTTCTGGATCTCACAATCGGAGAAGATTTCAAGGCCGGGCTTTTGACACCCTTATTGTTAACCCATGGCTCGGAAAGATCATGTATGGAACGTCTTCCCTTGGCGGACAAAATAACCATTCAACGTCTTGCGGTAAGGTCTTAGATTAGGGACTTCATAACAACGGCCTTCTTTACGAGCTCGGGCCTTTTCGTTCTTGATCGCTTGCTCTTGTTTCGAGTCTTCTTTGGAAGGCTCGTACCCCAAACCGAATGTGTTCTTGACAAATAGGACTTGCACGGGATGTAGGATTCCTTGTTGATATCTCCCTAAGCCTAAACCAGGGAAGTAGTCCATATTCCTCATCATGCGGAGGACTTTGTGATTGCTAGGGGTCCATGATCCGTTTCCCCCTTCTTTGTCAATGGCATTGATTGAGACGCCGGAGAGAGTGGAGTCTGGTAGACCATGCTGAACTTGGTGGACGGGCTCACCTTTTCTGTGGATAGTGACATTTTCAGCCATTACGGTCACTATTTCATCACCATTTCGGATCTTGACACATTGGTGGAGAGTTGACGGTACGGCATTAGCACTGTGAATCCATGGTCGACCCAAAAGTAAGTTGAACGAGGCCGGGATATCAAGCACTTGGAATGGAACGGACATGACCATGCTCCCAAACTCAATGTCTATTTTGATTATACCCATGACTGTACGGGCGGTGCTGTCATAACCTCGGATTACTTGAGTAGAAGGCTTCAAATCGGAATCCTTAAGCCCTAGTATGCCCATGATTATGCCAGGCATGATATTGAGTGCGAAACCACCGTCCACTAAGACTCTTGAGACGGGCCTCCCCCTTGCTCGTACCTTGAGGTAAATATCTTCGTTGTGGTCGGAACCAAATGGTGGAAGGTCCATATCGGCCAAAGGTGATGACGTTGCCAAAATGAATGTGACCGATCATTGCCGTGAGGTCCTCGGAGTAGTATCGGGAGAAACTGATGTATCATCGAGATTGCGGTTGACAAGATCTCGGTGTTTCTTTGAGGATGCAATGAGGTCCCAAATAGAGATGTTGGCTTGAGTTTTCTTGAGTTGGACAAGTAGAGGATCTTCAGGAGTGTTGCGAGCTTGCGGCCTTTGAGAAGAGGAGCTCGGTGCGGAAGTGGAAGGGTTGCTTGCTATGACTCGACCGGATCGAGTTAGCATGTTGATGTTCCCATCTTGCTTCTTTCCTATTCTCTAGTACTTCCCTCATTACCTCATTGTAAGTCACTACATAACAAGAATTGTCAAGTTTATTCATAACATTGGGGCCCCCATTCACAATTGGGATTGAATGGGTGGTCCCCTCGAGTTCTCCTATCTCTATTACATTGACATGTTCGTCATTAGTCACTACAAATTCTTTCTTATCTATGAGATCTTGAATGACATTGCGGAGAACGAAGCAATCCTCGGTGGTGTGGCCACTATATTGGTGGTAGCCACAATATTTGTGGTGAGCATGATTGGGGTGGACCGTCTTGGGTTGGTACCCTTGCACGGGTGTGACTTGACCCTTTGCCTTGAGGACCTCGAACACTTCGGTTTGAGTCATGCCTTGGAGAGGCGTGTAGACACGGTCACTTCGGGACTTCTTCCTTGAGTGGAGAACCTTTTTGTAATTCCCCTTGTCAATAGTGACGGCGTTGAC
>JAOWBW010001739.1:0-67792 GCA_026119855.1 Campanula takesimana | reverse complement strand
TACTGTCAACAAATTGTTTTCCGAAGAGTATGCACAATAATTAAGAGGAAAAGTAGTGTATGTGTGGTAAAAATGAAAAGAGAGAATGAGTGAGGTAAATAATAGTGTTGATTGAATAAAATGAGTGGTGGAAAATGAAAGAGAGAATGAGTGGGGTTAAAAAGGTGGGTTGGTTGAATATAAATATATTAAAACTTTTTCATTTCGGACAGTCTTAATTGTTTTGGGACGGCCTAAAAGGGCAATAAGTCCTACTTTGCCTGGAACGGAGGGAGTATTGTTTTCGTTCTATGAATCATTTATGAATTATGAATTGTGTAGCAAACATAGACCTAGTGACTGAAGTCACCTTGTTCGAATTGTTGGAGATTTTCCAGCGAAGTAGTTACCTCTTTTGTGCAGGCTTGCAATTTGATGGATTACAGGATAATTTCCCGTGTGAAACTCATCAATTCAAATTAATATCATATATTGATTAACTAAGAGGAAGATGTGTCCAAATCATGTATAATAGAAAGTGTCGAACAACTTTAGTGGTATCTTGCTCTCGGAAAGGAAAAATCAATCAACAAAGAGGCTAAAAAAAAGTTATGCACAGATTTGATCTTCACAAATTGGTAGCCCCATTTTGATGAAAAGGCAGAACGCCAAGAGGTGATCATACCATTAACGAGTGATTAAACGATCCCTCCATGCAATCAATTCCATGGCCCCGGGTCCAACTCACGATTATGGTTTTAACCATATTGAGTATTATTATAGTGATAAAACATAAAAAACTCTAACTTGTTATCGATGCAAATGGTTTAGTATGGTTAGGAATAGGCTAATTTATAGACCGAATGACTAGTCATGGGTTAAGAATACTTCATGGCTGAACCGAACCAAATTGTAATGATTTGATTTGGATGCTTTAAACCGCGGTTCAGTTATGCAGATCAGACCACTTGCCTACATGACCCGATCACTTTTATCGAGCACTCAATGATGGAACAATTCTTTATATCCCTGAATGCCACGCTCATTTCAGAATAAGATTGAGGAAGAAGATGAAGCGGAAGCGATTAAGAACAATTACCTGTTGAATCCATATGAATGTTGTAGGGAGAAATGAAGAACAAGAAGAAAAACAAAATTAGGGAGAGTGCTCTTCTAAGAAATAATGTCTCTTTATTCTCTCAAAGTCTTCTAACAATATGAAGATAAATTTAGATGAGAAGAGCAAGAATTCATTAGTCTCTAAGGGTTTATGGAACACCCTTTATATAGGAGACTTGGTGACATTTCACTTACGAACCACACCCTTTCAAGATAAGTGATACTATATTACCCTTTTGCCCATCACAATTAGGTAATTATATATCCAGGAATTCTACACATTTCATTATAAACTATACTTTATAATTAACATTATAATCATAATTTTATGAATGGAAATCTAAATGACTTGTGTTGCAAGTCATGTCCCAAAAATCTCACACTTGGGTTGCAAAACAAAGTCCTTCCTTAAATCATGAATATAACACAAATGATAACCCTAATGTGTGCACTTTATTGTCATTTATAACAATCTCGTCCATTAGCCATACAAGTATAGGACTAAAGGGGCAGTCGTTGTAATTGATTCGCAACTAAACCCACAATAATCACGTATACAAATCCAACTAAATGACATAGATCAAAAGTATAGATGTGTAGCAGGAATCATAATGAATATATACATATTCTTCCAACTAGTCCAACTTAACCAAATGAGATAAAAAATAATAGAACAATTAATGAAGTACAACACAAAACTCCACTAAATTAAATGTTATCAAATTGCTACACCTATATAAGCAACATGCTCGTGAAACACTAGAGATGATAACGTTTCATAAATGGATCCGTTAAATTATGGAGTTTGTTCTAATAAGTTGTATTTCTCTGTTCATTTTGTACTCTTTTCTTTATACAAGATACTTAATGTCTAAATCCATAAACCTTTTGTTAGAGTACGGAACTGCTACCTGATAGTCATATCTTAATTGGTCTTTCGACACTTGTTTTGACAAATCACAGTCCATTAAAACTTATGTAGCCATGTAATTTTAACAAATATCGGAATACCAAATGATCTCAAGATTATCCGATTAAAAATAGGCATGTAGATCTTTGTGTTTTGTAAATACGATATCATTCTTTTGGCTACTACTTAATGTTCTTTCTGGATTGCTTTGGTATTGACCAAGCATCCCAACATTGAATGCAAGACTTACGCATTTATTAAGCTTTCTTACTGCTGAAGCAAAGAAGGATATTTTCTATATACTTGGATTCATAATTAACTTTAGGTCAATGTTTGAGACTAAGCATGTCTCCTTTAAAATTAGGGGTGTCAAGTGGTTATAGTTTTGCATGCTATACCTTTTGTAATACCTTTTCTATATAGGCCTTTTGTGATAATCCCAAAATACTCCGTGAATACTCACAGTGAACTTGGATTCTTAATACAAAAAGATGTCTCACCAAGAATTTTCATTCCAAAAAAAATTCTTAGTTTCCTTATTAAGGTTTAAAACATTACTAGCAAGCAAATATTACCCACATATAAGACCAAAATTATAATTTTTACTCCCACTGAACTTATGGTATACACAATTTTTATCAAGATTCATTTCAAAACAAATGAAAGAATAACTTGATTAATCTTTAAATACCATTAATGAGAAGTTTGCTTAAGTCATAAATGAATTTCTCCATATAGATATTTTCCTCAATGTCTCCATTAAAAAAAGTTCTCTTAATATCCATTTGATGAAGCTTAAGACACAAATTGCTACTAGTGCCATAATGATTTTAAAAGAGTTTTTAGAAGATACCGGAAAATGTTTCTTTCTTGATAATTAATGCCTTTCTTATGAGTTGAAAATTCTTTAGCAACTAGATGGGTCTTTATATCTTTCAACATTACTTTTGTGAATCCTTTTAGGTCTTAGAGACCCATTTATAGGTTTCACATATTTAGTAATGTAAAAGATCCCAAAAGTTGTTATCTTTCAAAGATTTCAACTCTTTATATATGGTATTAATCTACTTATGAGAATTAGGACCATTAATAGCTTTTGGTAGATGAATGGCTCATCTCCCACTAAACCTATGTGTCCTTTATTTTTTGGTAAGATACATCTCATAATTATCCGGTATTGCAATCCTTCTTACTCTATTGTATCTCTTTAAGGGCACTTGGTTCTTCCTAATTTTGAGGTTGTTGAATTTCCTTCTTATGATCAACATTTTCATGTTGTTCAATATTTATAGGGAACCCATATTTATTTTGAATTGTATGTTCTTCTTGAATATCAAGTACAAAATTTGAAATCCAATTGAAACTTTATAGAAGAGGTGAAGAAATGGATGCCTCTTCTTTTCCTAATTCAAAATATTACACCTAATCTCCCACTAAATTCAACATCCTCAAAGAACCTAGCTTTTCTCGTTTTTCAAAATGTTCTAATTTTCGGGTTGTAAAATTTATATATCCACCAGATCTCTCGGCTTACCCATGAATAACTACTAACAATATTATGTCCAACTTGCCTTTAGTAGACTTATAAGATCTACCCTTATGCTAGACAACCCCATAAATGAAGATGATTTAAGGATGTGTTCCTTATTTGTCCCAAAAAAAAAAAAAAAAAAAAAAAAGGGGTTTATATTAGTAGCTTTAGAGGGAGCTTTAATGAGAATAAGAGATGCGGTTTTAATGTATCGCTCATAATGAGTGAGGTAAAAGAAGTACAAAAACATACCTTTTACCATATCCTCAAGGATTTCATTATGTCTCTTGTTACATCATTTTTGCTAGGCGTACCCGGCTTAATGTAGATGGAGACAATCCCACACTCTTCAAAATAGCGAGTAAAACGGACCTGGACGTTGTTCCCTTTAACAATCATTTCAACCATGTATACACTATCATGATTGGACCTAATGTTCTTAATAGTCTTCAAAGTTGATTTCCAACTGTCCTTATAAGACTTGAAAACGTCCATAACGTGAGTCTTTCCATGAAGTAATAAATGTATACATATTGAGAGTAGTCATTTATAAACATAATAACTATTGTTGACCTTTCCACGAAGGATTAATGAATGGCCCACAAATATCCGAATGTATTAGTTCTTTGAGACACTTGATGCTCTCGAGAATACTTATTCTTTTAATGTTTGTAAATTTCCTTTAAGGTATTTAATGCAAAAGTATTTTCCGAAATATCAAGTTTATTCAAGATTTTCTTTAACATAAGCTTATCAATTTTCCTCTTGGAAATATGACCCAAACGCCTATGCCTTAAAAATTTACTTGATAACTTTTGCTTTCTAGTTTTGGTTTCATTATTTATGGGATTCATTTATTGTGTAAATAAGGTCAAGTGAATAAAGACTACTTGACAAAGTACTAGTACCATCAACATTGGAATAAAAATAAAAATCACATTTATAACCTTCTTTGTTCATTAGTGTGATAAATATCAAATTCCGTCTAAATGACGGTACAACAAATGTAGTATTTATACAAATATTACTAAGTACTTTAACAATAACAAAAATTCCCGATGCCTTGCACTTCAACCGGATCCCGACTTCCATATAGATGAATCCTTCATCTTCTCCAGGACTTCGGTATTTCAGGCAATCCTACATAAACTTCATTTATGTGAGTTGTCGTTCCAATATTCAACCACTATGTATATGTAGGAAATGAAACCAAATTACCCTTTATCACAAACAAAGACCAAATGACATACCTTTCTTAGCACGCCAAGCGTGATACTTAGGGCAGTCGTACTTCATGTGATTGAGGTCCTTGCAAAAGAAGCATTCTTCATGATCATTAGATGATCCCTTACGTTTCTTATTTCTTGCAACCGCAACATCCTTCCCTTTTCTCTTTGTCCCATGAGAAGAGGTAGATGCCAAACGTTCCTCAAGCATATCAAGGAATGTTTTAGCATCAATATCCTTGCAGATACGGTCAAAATGGTCTCCGGGACAACTATATTCATGATCATTAGGCTCACACGATTGGAGCGTTTCCACTTCTCCTCATTTAAGCAATCTTCTTGAGTGCTTTCATTAGAGAGAGGAAGAGGAAACGGATCCCTTAATGCATGATCTATGTCCATATAGCCTAAGATCATCATCAATTTATTTTTCTAAGTTTTAAAATCAGTCCCATTAAGCATCGGTAAGGTACTTATAGCAGTAATCACGGATGAAGCTATAAGTAAATCTGTTGGAATTTCGAGAACAAGAATGAATACAAAACATGTATAAGATACTACATAATGAAAAATGATTAATTATATCAACGAAATCCATCAACAAGACAATCAACATGACATCAAAACTAATCTTTGGATTGCGAGTTGACTCATAAATGATTGCCTTAGGTAACAAGTAATTTGAACTTATATTTTAATAAATACTTAATCTTCCTTTGGGCCGACATAAGCATCTAAAAAAATAACCTAATGTTCATTTTACTTGTTACCACATGAATGCCCAAGTTTAGTCAAATGTCAAGATCTTCTTTGGAAAATTCAAGCCATTCACATATCAACTTAAACATCCAACACTTTACAATTTTAGGGTTTAAATAACGTAAATCACTTAGGCGACAATATTATTTAAACAATGAATAAAATTGTCAAAGCATATAATTAATCAAAGCCTTAGGGTTTGAAAAATGTATGTTTTGTTCCAAAGGGGAAAACAAAATAGTGCAAAACTTTAAAAAAATTCAAAACCTGTGAACAGTAACTGCTCGGCCGAGCATAGGCAATGACACGGCCGAGCACCAATTTACAGAAGGTTTGGTCAATTCGACATGATCTGCACGACCGTGCTAAACATAACGCACGACCGTGCGAAAATCTGACTGCTCGGCCGAGCACCTCATAAGACTCGGCCGAGCACCAAATTTACAGAAACTTTGCCTTTTGGACATATTGCACCGTTTCAAGTGCTCGGCCGAGCACCTCATAAGACTCGGACGAGCACCCCATTTTCTGCACTTTCTGAATTTTGTCAAAACATTCCCAAAACCAAAATAAAACAAGTAGATCCATATGATATGTTCTTTACAACATAAAATCATGTTATTAAGGGATAATCTTGTTTAAAAAGCATGGAATCAAGTATGTAGATCCACACAATTATGCATTATACATAATCATGTTATAAATAGATAGTCAAACTTGAACCATTTAATTTAATGAACAAAACTTTCAAACCATTTTTCTGACTTTTGGATGATGATTATCAGTACTGTATAAATGAATTAGAGTCCCAAATCAACATCAAAACTTAATGATTCAACAGGAAAAATGAATCAAAATGAAAGTACAAAACTTTCCCAAAAAGAACTCAAACTTAAACCAAAATGAACGGGGCTCTGATACCAATTGATGGAACAATTCTTTATATCCCTGAATGTCACGCTCATTTCAGAATAAGATTGAGGAAGAAGATGAAGCGGAAGCGATTAAGAACAATTACCTGTTGAATCCATATGAATGTTGTCGGGAGAAATGAAGAACAAGAAGAAGAACAAAATTAGGGAGAGTGCTCTTCTAAGTGATAATGTCTCTTTATTCTCTCAAAGTTTTCTAACAATATGAAGATAAATTTAGATGAGAAGAGCAAGAATTCATTAGTCTCTAAGGGTTGATGGAACACCCTTTATATAGGAGACTTGGTGACATTTCACTTAGGGACCACACCCTTTCAAGATAAGTGATATTATATTACCCTTTTGCCCATCACAATTAGGTAATTATATATCCAGGAATTCTACACATTTCATTATAAACTATACTTTATAATTAACATTATAGTCATAATTTTATGAATGGAAGTCTAAATGACTTGTGTTGCAAGCCATGTCCCAACACTCAAGACCATTGTTTAGGCTGAATTATGGTTTGAACAACTAGTCATATCATAGTTAGGCAATAGTTCTATGATTAGATATGTTTAAAATTTGCAGTCACCACAGAGAAAGAGAGGGATGTCGAAGGAAGAGGGAGGGACGCCGGAGAAAGAGTCGAAGTGGGAGGCTAGAGGAAGAGACATGTCGTGTCGACTATAGAGGGAATTTGGTTGGCTATACTCCGGAATGAAGATTTCAAAGGATGAAATGAGTATTGAATAAAAAGCAAACTATGGATGCAATAACTTTTTTATAATGATGTCATGGCGAATACTACTCAGCACAAATCTAACTGTTTTGTCAATGTATGTGATCTGGTGGTTTGATTCGGTTGTTCGATCTCACGACCTCAAACTACGGCTGGGTCCGAAGCGGTTTAATCATTTCGGCATGCGAGTCAGACTACAAATTAAATCGAATACAATGTTTTTGCCAATTTTTGAAATCACTCAACCCCTCATGGTTTGGTGTGCATAATTTGATTCGGTTTTATTGCAAATGATGCCATGAACCGGAACAATTACACCTTATTATATCTTTGATAATCAAAAAATGATAAGAGTAATGCTAGGAGTACAAATAAAATTCATAAAATTTTGGTTACAAAATGAGTTGTCAATTACTGATTGGATATTTAAATTAATTAATGAGCATTAGGGTCTACAACAATATCATCCAATCAATTATATCGAAACCATTTTTTGTAAGTGTGAAAATCTCGAGAAAAACTTGTTATACACTTGCTTTAGTATAAAACTTGTTTTCATCCTTTAATGTAAAACAAAATCTCTCAATGTAAAATAGATTTTACACATCTTTAGTGTAAAACAAGTTTTTCATAAGACTAACTCTTTGTAAGTGTTTTTTCGTAACTTTAATATTACTCAAATTCAAATTGATAGAGAGTAGAAAGTTGATTCAATTTTTTGTATTTATTTTAGTTTTTCTATTAACAGATTATTCAACACATTTTTACAATAAGGGAAAAAAAAACAAACAATCATTATTCAAATCTAACAAACTCATACTCCATCAATCCCAAATACCCAGGGGCTCTTTTCCCGCCAAACCATTTTCAGTCAATATATACTGTAGTTGCATTTTGCACAGTTTCATCAGGAGCGTTGCCGTTAACAAAACCAATCCTCAATCCACAGAGTTCGTTCTCAGCCATCGTCAATGGCGGTGGTACTTCTCACGGCGCTCCTAGTTTTCTCTCTCCTCTCCGTTTCCTCCTCTCTCCCCTCCGAAACACTCACCAACGCCGGCGAAACGCTCGCCAACTCCGGTTACGTCGCCATGTCCTTAACCCTATCCCTAATCTCCGAAACCTTCCTCTTCCAACCAAGTTCCGCTACTTTATTCACTCCTCCCGACTCCGTCTTCTCCGACGCCGGTCAACCTTCACTAACTCTCCTCCAATTCCACTTCTCCCCGCTCGCTTTCTCCGAGGACAGCCTCCGTTCCCTCCCGTTCGGCACCAAAATCCCTACCTTGTCCTCCGCCGACTCACTCACTGTTACTACAAATTCTTCAACGTCTCCGGTTTCGCTCAACAACGTCAGCATCAACGGATCTCCGATCTTCGACGACGGATTGCTGGTTATTTTTGGAATTAGCGACTTCTTCGATCCTAATTTCACAATTCCTGCTAAATCTCAAAGCCACGAGTCCGCTATCGGTTGCATCGTCTCCAAAAACCGTCCGGAAACTTCCTTTGCTGATGACGCATTTGCCGATGCTTCTGGAGTACTTAAATCAAGAGGTTACTCTGTAATGGCGTACCTTCTCGACGTTCAACTCATAGGATTTCTCGGACGGCCGAACTTGACGGTGTTTGCTCCGGCTGACGATGCTCTAGTTGATTACGCCGGCCTTATTCCGGACTATCCTTCCCTATTTCTACGCCACGTGCTTCCTTGTAAGGTTTCATGGACAGATCTGGTTAGTATTGGTAATGGAACTATGGTAGCGACTTATTTGGACCGATTTAACATCAATGTTACTCAATCTGATAGTACTACGATCATGGTGAACAACGTTTCAGTTACGTTTCCGGACATGTATTACAGTGATTGGCTCGTTGTTCATGGCCTCAGGGAGCCACTTTTGCTGCCGGAAACAGAGGATGTAGAGAGAGAAGAAGTGCTTCCAGAAATTAATAACAGTGTGGAGGCGTTGGTTGCACCGGCTCACAGCCCGCTCTAGATCATGAAAAGTGTGCACACGCACTGTTTGATAAAAGTAGAAACAAAGATGCATACGACAGGTTTGACTTGTAGAGATTAAATTTGGTGATAGTACTTTGTTTGCAGTAGTTAATTGGTTTGATGCTGATTTGAATTGTGAGTTCATTCTTTGATTCAATGTGGGAAATGTGAAAATATGATGTCCATTTTTGCTATGAAAACATGTTGTTCTTAGATCATCATTTACTGGAAGCTGGATTAATAAGAATGGGTTCAAATTTTTGCTGATGTAGAGCACTTCAGGTGGTCAAGTAGTTATATGAAATCATTCAATGTGGCTATTGTGCATCTTATCATGCTGCATCCTTTAATGGAAATTGAGTTGGTTGAAATCAAATGTCATTGACATTTTGATTATGACCATTTCTTTTGTGTCTTTGGGGTACTTTCTTTAACTATTACCCACAGTAAGTTACTACAGCAACTCGATTTTGTTTCTCGTTTCTGCTACCTGATTGCAATGAGCTTCCTGATTGTTTAGGAAGTTGTTAATCAGAAACCCAGAATGTTATTACTGTTTCCTGACTGAGGTGAACTACCTAAGATTGGATATGAACAGGCTGATCTGGGCTGAGCTGTGTAGTTGTTTGCCTAATTATGGTCAGTTTGCTATTCAAACGAGCTTGAAATGAAATTTGGATTTGATTCACTTATCTACCAAAAAGTTTCCATAGTCCCTTTTGAACTCGACTCAGATACGGAGTAGTAGGCACTAGACACCCCCACTGACCCCAGTAGTACGAAACGTGCACATTAAAGCATGCATGAGTTACTGGTGTGAAGCTGAAGCTCATTGCTTGATTCAATTAAACTGTGAGCAAAACATGAAAATAAGGTACAACTTGTGTACTTCAGAGTGCATGCTATATGATCGAGTACTTGGTTGTCATTTGTTCTTTGAAATCATATCATTGTGCTTAATTAAGTCGTCATATACTAGATGTTGGGTCGATGTGAATAGTTTCATACTTATGTTTGACAACATTTACTTCCACGGATAAGCATTGATATAATAATCCTCCTGTATCTGATAGAGCAATATGATTTTGTCTAGATCCATTGTCGTTGATATTTTGATTTAGAAATTGAGAACCAAACGTGTTGGTAGCGCACAACACTTTGGTTTTTACCTTTCCTGGGTATGAAAAAGAATAAAAATGGACATTCATGTTGGGGCATAGAGAGTAGTTAACTATATGCACCAAAAATGATCTGCATTTACCTAATCTCACTCATATGCAGTTGATAATCAGAGACTGCTGAGGGGAAAGCAACTTCTAATCACCTTTGAATCCTAACTTTTCCGTCAGGCAATAAACAAATTATATGAAGCAACACAGAGGTCATTATGCTAAATAAAGGAAAAATCTTTCAACTCGAGAACTAAACTCTTGTAACATTAAGAATCTCTGTTACACATAAACGCATGCATCAAAAATAAAATTACAATTTAACCCATAGAGATCAGAGAAAAGACGTATGCAGTCAATGCACTTCAGCAACCTGAGTCCGTGCCCCAACTAATGGCGTTTTTCTTAGCTTTTCAAGCTTACGAGTTAATACTATAACTACATCCTCCTTCCCAGCATCAAGAAGAGCTTTCTTCAGGTTGCTAAACATCTGAGCAGGAGGCCTAATACCCACATCCAACATATCCTGGAAAAATCTACAGGCCTCATCCAACCTATTCTCATGACATAAACTACTAATCATCGTATAAAACATATGCATTCCCGGAAGAATTCCCTTGGCCTTCATCTCATCCCAAACCTTTAATGCCATATCCAACTTATCCTCATTGCAAAACATCCTAACAATAATCTCATACGTACTCACAGTAGGATGACACCCCGACTCATCGCTCATTCTCTCGAAAATAGAGTACGCCTCTTTCGTTCTACGCATCTTTATAAGGTGGTGAATAATAATATCGTATGTTCGAGAATTAGGCCCGATGCCACGTTCCTTCATCTCATTAACCACCCTAAAAGCTTCACTTATACGCATTGACCAGCAATAAGCACCAACAAGGGCATTATAAGTGGGACCCTCAACCTCGAGTGGGAAACCACTAGCTTTGGATAGTTCGAAATACTTGAGAGCTTCAGTTAATCTCATAACCGAACCCAACCCATTGATCAAAGTACAGTAAATATGAGGCGATGGCTTAAGACCCTTTTCATTCATTTCATCAAACCTTTTGATTGCTTCGTCATACTTATTAGCTTTACAATAAGCATTGATCATAATCCCATAAGTTACTACATCCGCCTCAAATCCATCCCCCTTCATTTCGCGATAAGTCTCGTCCAACCTCAACAAATTCTTTTCTCGACCCCAACCCTCCAACAATATCGTGTAAGACTTGATATCGGGCTTAAACCTTACGTTTTTCCATTTATCAAACACCTGGTGTGCACTCTCAACCTGCCTAGACTTGCTCAGAGTATCAATCAATCTATTATAATCACACAACTCGGGCTTCAAATCAAACTTGTCCATCCTCTCGAAAGCCTCGACAGCTTCTTTAACCCTCCTAGCCCTAGCATACCTCCTAGAAATCAATGCAAATGTGTCTTTAGTCAAAACCATTTTACGCTTCATCTCGTTGACTAAATCCCAGATCATCCTGAATTGTTTAATCTTACCTAATGATTCAATCAAAGCATTGTACGTATCTGTTGTATGTTTGAATCCATGTTGCTTTTCTGCCCACCTAAAGAAAGATAGGGCCAAAAGACCAGCATTGCTGAGTTTTTTCAGAACCTCCAAAACAATGGGAGGAGAGAGATGATATTGGGGCAAGAAGTTAGGACGAACTCAAGATTTTCGGAACTGTTGTGAATTGATATGATCTTAGAGAGCTTATCGGAAATTTGGTGGGTTAGGGGATCTGGGTTTTGAGTATTGGCCGGATTATCATCGGGAAATGTAACGCCGGCGGAGTAATTTCTGGTGCCGAGAAGATGAATTGAAGAAAACCCAATGTGGGTGTTTGATTGGTGTGGGGAGTGAAGGAAAATGGTGTAGGATGAGTCGATTGAATGTTTGGGGAAGCGTTTGAGAAATTGAATTAGAGCCATTTCCGGTGAACTGTTTGGATGGAGCCGACGGAGACCCATATTTAAGGAGAACTTCATCATTTTGGTCCCTGTAATTTGTTCAGATATTACCTGTGATCCCTGTATTATTTAACTGAATGCCACTCACTAACCTAAGATACACGCAAATCGTCCCTGACGTGGATGGCATTAACTGTTGGCCGTTAACTAAGAAATGATGCAGGGTGGAATATGCACAACTTTAAAAGCAAAGTTGGACAATTGCATGGACCCGGAACCGCTGCACCCAAATTTGGTGCACCGCTGCACCGGATGAAAGTTACATACGTTATGTAAAACGTTTTCTACACAACGTTTTTATTGCACTACATAATGTAAAAACGTCCGAAATCGGGAGTTATCTAAGAAACGTTTTACATTTGCAGGAGCTAACTCACAAACGTTGTGTAACTTTCACGCGGTGCACGGGTGCAGCTAACTGCTCGGTGGAGCAATTCGAAATCTCATTTGCATTTGCATGCCACCAGCCTAAGCCAAACACAGTTGCACACTATTCCTTCCCTCACTTCCCACTTGCTCTTTCGTATCTTACTTTCTTACTCACAAAACTTATTCTTAGGGATGGCAACGTGTCCAGGTCCGGTTTTGAGCCTGCACAATTGCACAGGGCCCAAAAAAATTGGGGCCCCAAATTTAATATATTTACTGTATATATAATTGATACTGAAATACTATACTCATGCTTAAGTTGCTGGGCTGGTAAGTCGTTTGCAAGGTGGAGGAGGGTGCGCGAGTTCGATTCCCTGCCTGGAATTGCGCACTTTTTTTTTCCTTTTTCCTTTTTTCTTCTTTTCTTCTTGGGCTTTTATTGTTTTTTTTTCTTTTCTTCTTGGGCTTTTCTTATTTCATTTTTGGACTTCTTTTCTTACTTGGGATTTTCACTGATTTTCATTTTTGGGGTTCCCTCCTCTTCTTTTCTATTTTAGGCTTTTTTCAAAACCTTAATTAGAAAGTTTTGTTTTTTTAAATAACATATTTTATTTTTAATGAATTATTTGCTTATTACTTCAATATTATTACAATCAATTTTAATCGTTTTATTGTGTATTTTTTTTAATTACTAAGGCCCTCATTTTTCACATTTAGCACAGGGTCTCTATGATTATTGAGACGGGCCTGAACATGTCGAGCCGATCCAAACCCGCTTCGACGCGAAAATCAAGAACACGCAACCGATTTGATCCGACCCGAATTATATTAAAAGTTTTACTTTTTAGCCAAATTTGTTGAGTATTTTTTTTTTTAAAGCAAAATGTTACGGAGAATAGTAAAATCATCAAAATCTCACTTACAAACACAAATAAAGAAATACAATTTAGGAAAATATTAAATATATTTTATTTATATTTTAGATTAACCTTTCTTTAGGGTTTGGATTGGGTTGGTCGGATCGGTAGTGTAAGGGTCGGGTTTCGGTCATATCAACAATGTGGCAGGTTTTAAAAATTGCAAACCAAACATTAATTTCGGATCGGCTCGCCTTTGGTTCGGATTAGAATCGGCCAAATTCCCATCCCTACCTACTCAACTAACAGTTTCTCTTAATCTGTGTCCGAACCAAAGTTTGTTGTTTCAATAAAGACAAAGGGAGTATAAACCCAGGAACTGAAAATGGATATTCATTTTTTTTATTTATTTCGTTGAGAACGAAAAATGACTTTTATTCTGGGACAGACGAAGCACCCCCTCAGAACTTTTTTTCCCTTGAAGAAACTTCAAAATGGAATGAGGTGCATCAACTGTTCAAAGGATGATCATCATTTCTCCATTATATTTCTGATACAACACCTTGCCAAGCTATGCTAATGATAAAAGGGTTAATCTCACTTTACTACCCAATGTTTATATGTTGTATTGATTAGGGGTCTATGGTTTTATATTTCTCACTTTAGAGCCCAGACTATTATTTTTGTATCAATTCAGAGCCCAAGCAAGATTTTTGTTAGATTTTAAACGGGAAGTTAACATATTCCATCTAAAATCCATTTTCTCTGGGTTTTTTGGTCTTTTCAAGTCATTAGTATATTTAAGCCTTCAAACTCTCGAATTATGAAACAATTTTCCAAACAAAAAACATATAAAGTAATTCTTTTTTATTTATTTATTTAAAAAAATATTTTCCCTACAATTTAATAGACCCAAACAAACTGTTCAGGAGTCAATGTGAAAGTTCCTTTAATTGTGATTATTCTTATTATTTTTTTTTTATTTCTTTTCCTTGGTAAGTCTATAACTTAGAAAGAAAGTTAATTTAAAATTATAAAATTCCAATTTCCCCAAATTTTTGAAAGAAAAAAGTTAATTTACGAATCACCCAAACATAAAAAAAAATGCTATCAGAACACAAACCTAGTGACTTAAAGAAAAGTTGTGAGTCAATTGATCACTCTTGGCATTAAAATGAGTGATAATTTGAGCAACAATATCACCGAAACTCTCAAATCAAACCAAAGCTAATGAACCTGGGATTGATTTGGGTGTACTGCCAAACTATCATTGTTCAACCATTATTCTTGTGAAAATATCAAATGCCCAAGAGAAAATAGGTGTTAGGATGTGATATTCCAACTTTCTATTCAAAATATAATGGAATGCTTGTTTAGGCCCTAGATTGATACGAAAATGAAAGTTCAGGCTTTAAAGTGAGAAAAATAAAACTATAGGCCCCAAAGTGATTCAGCATGTAAACCCTGGGGTAGTAAAGTGAGATTATCCCATGATAAAACTGATTGCACAATTT
The DNA here is from genome assembly GCA_026119855.1 of Campanula takesimana. NCBI lineage: Eukaryota > Viridiplantae > Streptophyta > Magnoliopsida > Asterales > Campanulaceae > Campanula > Campanula takesimana. The sequence continues at coordinate 52,706 of JAOWBW010001739.1, read as the reverse complement.
GGACTACAAACAAGTGAAAGTCGAATAACTCAAAACAAGTCTACAGAATAACCCCCACAACCATGGCCTTGCGCACAAAGTCTCAAACAAGTTTCTGGTAGAACAAGTCTCGGCACGACATCATTTAGCACTGATGAACAATCCCTGATCTTCTTTCTGACAGGATCATCAAAATCTAATATAGGAACAATTTTCATCATTAAAGAGAAACAACAAGACCATGTTTTTTAGCATTACAACGACGAGAATACAACATTGTGTATGAAACTAGTACACAGGGGATCCCTAGTATCGCGAGGATTATTATCAACACCAAATAACACCCCACAACCAAAAATAAAACCCCCTGAAAAGAATAGGCGTAATAACACCAATCGGATACATTATCGTTTCATCTATCTTTCATTATACACTGATTCGATTGCGAGTCTTGCAACAAATCATTCAACGACACCTCAAATTTCTTGAGCCGACTTCCCGGCTTCAAAACATTGACATCATCACCCCACTGAGAGCACGGGTCCATAAACCAGCTCTTTCTGCCAGTGCACCATCCCCCAGGTGCAACTCTATTATTCCGTCCCCGTTTAAGTATTTTCTCATCGATCATGTCCAAAACCGCTTCGTTTTTATGGAACTGCCTTGCAAAAGCAGCTCCACTTTGGGCCATTTGCTCATAGTGGGTTGTGTCTAAATAGTGTGGCTCCATTTTTGGGGGGTTGTCCCAAACCATGTATCTTAGGTCGGCGTTGACAGTTGTGTTCTTGAATTCGGGTGCGTTGCAAACGACAGTGTGAAAATAGACTTCTTGGGATAAAACTACGTTATTAACGTACATTAAAAGGGTCCGGGGAAGGTTATCCCAGCCAAATACGCAATATTCAAGAAAGGATCGGCTCAAGGTAACCCATGGAGAACCTGTAAAGAAATCGAGATAAAAGTGTTTAAAGTGTTCTCTATAAAGATCAGTTCTATATACCCCTCCATCCCATTTGAAAAGCGGGGTCGGAGTTGTGAGCGGGGTAGTTATTGTTAGTATGAAAAGTGTAGTAGCTGTCGTGAGTATAATAAGTGGGCCCCATTGAGTAAAGAAGAAAATGATAGTCCCGTTTCCCCTTTTTGTTTGTCCCATAAGGTCAGTCTCATTTTCCAAAATTAAGGCTCCAAAATCACTCAATTTTCATAATTTATAATGTAACCTTAATATGTCTGAAAGTCAAACGAGACTATCAATTTGAGACGAAGTGAGTATTACAAAGTTTCTATTTTGGGTAAGTGTGATATCAAACGGGACACCCAAAGAGGAAATCAACGCAATTTCAAATGGGGCGGAGGAAGTATATACCATCTATAACTACAAAACATTAAATTATCAAAAAGAACCTCAACCTGTAAAGACTGTGAAGGCATCAGGCACTGGCCGCTTTTCAGTGGCATGAAAGATTTGTGTTCGCCTTGCTAAGTAAATCCCTGGATCAACTACAATTGGCTGGATTCTTTGCTCCCTGTGACAAAATGTTCATCAGAAAATCTAATGAAGTGGTTTCCAATTTAAATTCCTACATAAGAATGAAAAATTTGCGAACAGGGTTTGACCTACTCTTTCCATCCAAGGTCACTAGAATGATCAATGAAGTTGACGTCTCTGCTTATTGAAGAGAACGCACGGGACAAGTCTGAAAGCAGATGAAGCAAGTATCAATAAGCACGAGTAAGATATGAATGGAATCAAATTTAATCAATGTATGCAAGGATCCTGGACTTTAATGAGTTCAAATAGATAACTGGGTAAAAGATTGAGCGTTGATGTTAACACCCGATTTTTTTTTAAGTTCACCCGCATTTATGCTTCAAATGTTGTACAGTACAGCATTCTAAAGTATGAGATCGGGTATACAACAATCAAAAGCAGTAAGTAGAATAACATTGACAGACAACAGATTGATGGTCCTTTGCCAATGTGATTCCCAACATAATTTGCCAGATACCATAGACTGTAATTTCCCTTTTTCTTTTCGGCTTTTAAGCAGGACAACTAACCAACAAATGAAAATCAGTTGAATACATTATATAAATCCAACAAAAAAAAAAGAAGCAAAACATCATCTACTATAATGTTCTCTACGCTCAGTTTCTATTTGAATGAAAAGTTTACGAGGGGATGATTGTATGCAAAATAGAATGGTCACTTGTGCTTTAATGAGATTCAGACTCCTGCATACTTCTTTCATTAATTTCAATATGCTTGGGGCAGCGTGCATTCCTTCCTTAAGGGTGTGAAAGAGGATGATGTGTTAAGCTTTGACCCACTTGATGGACGTACTAGTCATCTCTGGTCAACCGTCAACATTAGATGCTTTCTCTATGATAATTAAAATAACAGCCACTCTCTTTTCGTATCAACATATTAACCTCGCTCAATGTTTCCTTGAGATGCTAATTCGTCCTACTAGAACATGTACTGCTTACTGTAATGAACTATCCATAAGAAGTTTTTTCAATGAAGTTTCATCCTTGAATGGATTGTACCTAGGTGGTTGTAGTTGCTTGACATCAAAAATACAAGCTTTAACTTGTTACTATAACATGTACTCCCTCGGTCCCAGTATAAATGTCCTACTTTCCATTTTTGTTTGTCCCAAAATAAATGTCGTGTTACTAAAAATAGCGTATGAAGTTTGGTGATCTTCCTATACTACCCATTCTAATAGGCACAAGCATTGCAATGTCATAGGAGGTGTCCCTCTACCTATATGAAAGGATTGGGGCAATCAAGGAAACATAATTAAAAGCTTAATAACATTGACTTGTCAACTATGACCTTTATTCAGGGACAAAGGGAGTATTACTATTATTACCAAAAGTACATTTGAATGCATTGCATAAAAAATCCAGTTTAAACACTTCTTATCTCCTCCTTGAGTTGAGCAGATCATGACCAAACTATTTTCTTAAATTGGTAACAACAATCGTAAAAGAATGTAAACAAGTCTGGTTGAGGAAATGTCTTTAACGTCCTTTCCCAGAGAACAAGGAATCGTGAAATTCCTGGAACACTAAAATGAACCACAACCACAAAATAAAGGGTCGTGTCAGTGATACCTAACCACTGAAAGAAAGTGGGCATTGTCTTTTAAGAAAAAAACCCTGCTCCATTCCAGGTCTACAAATCCAAAAGTGAATTGGGATATATCCCATACACTCAGTTCCCTTAAAAAGGTGATCTGAATCTTCAAGGAAATACTCTCATCAAAATAGATACTTCAAATACTAGACATTTGTCATCGGCACATGTGAGAATGAATCAGGTTCTTTCCATGCGAGCACTCAGTTTTATAAACTAAAGGGAAGTAGTAGTATCAAAGAAATCAAAGGAAGCATAAAAATCTGAATCGTAAGAAATAGTCTATCCATTAGCCAACCGAGAAATCTAAGACGAGGAGACTAATTCAAGGAGCAGTTTGACCGCTAAAAAACTTAAAGGAGGCATACAAGTCCTACTCATAAGAAGTTTTATCTATCATTACCCAACCTAGAAATCAAAGACGAGGAACTCTATGCTCAACTCAATCAACCACCCCCTTCCCCCCGGCCCCAAGCTCTCCTGCAATTATAATATGAATTCAATAATAATAAAATCCTTTCAGGAAAAGTTAATCATAACACGGGATTCATCATAAAAAGAAACCAGCAATGTGCACCACTGGAAATGCTATGGATCAAAACAAAAATATCCTTAGCCTAGACTCCCAGTGGATCTACCTGTCAGGTCCAAAATGACAGTCTGGACAGTCTGATACGGTATCCAGACACACACCAGAACATAAATTGTCAGATATGATGAAAATTCCCTAGCATTACTCTATACAACAAATAAATTGGTTTTAAAACACCGAACATAAGCTATCAAACCCACAAATCATGGTACATTATAATCATGGATACAGAAGTTTGACTTCGAAAGAGATACTCCCTCCGTCCCATTTTAAACTTCAAAAATTTACATTTTGGTTGTCCCATTTTTAACTTCAAAACCTAAAAAAAAGTTTTTATACTTCTTTATTTGTAGACCCCACATGTCATACTCACAACAATTATCCACTAACTATTCCCTACCCCACTTTCTCTCTCCTACCAAACCATCTTCACTCACAACACATCACCTTTTTTTAAAATTTTTGTACCCAACCATTTTTTGAAGTTTAAAATGGGACGGAGGGAGTATATTAGAATACAGAATATCTCTCTAGAACATGTGAGGGTAGTTCAAAAGTAAAGAAATTTAGAGCCTAGATGAGATGACCATGGGTCCATTCTTCAAAATGGCCCATCATTTTGTATTACATAGTCTAATTGAAGACAACTCTAATAGCCTTGGTAGAAATATGAACTTTGTTCCAATTTGAGCAGGTAATATTAGATCAGATCATTACCAATGTACAGAGATTAGACACCAAATGTTTTCTAATGATCAAATTGATAGATTGGCCATGATGTAGCTTCGGTTAGAAACCATTTAGAGCCACTTCCACCTTCATTGGTCATTATAAGAAGCGGAACAAAGGTTTATACACGTTGGTCGAATGTACTACTGTTTCTCTTACCTTAAAAGAAAAGAGGTTTTGGATGCAAATATGGTTATTTGATCTCGACTGAAGTGACTTTCACAACATTGTCTTTCTGAAGCCGCTAGGTGTGACTTGCGAGAAAGTCAAAATGAACTTTTTCCTTCTATCTAACAAGAACATACTGCCAGTAAATGTACAAGATTTGACTGCCACTCACAGAGTTATCTAGGTCGCTTATTGTTACCTCAAAATCAGATATAATTTTTTTTTAAAAAGGGTGTAGCGATCAATCAATCATGCTGCAGTTCCAGCAAGAAAAATACTGTGTCCACTACAACATGATGATTCCTCATCAATTCGAATCTACTTAAAGAAGTGACTACCCTCGATCATAATGGTCAAAAGCTTGAACATAAGAGTCAGTTGGAAGTTACCATAGTTGCACAAGCTATATATAATGGAACCTGGTGTAAGATTATCTCCGATCTGATGACTGTGATGCTACTCTAAATCACTTTCTAGGCTGCTCCAGATACTATATAGCTCATTCTCGGGGAAAAATCTTTGATAACACAATATTTTGTACCAAAAATAGTGTGTTAATAATTACGGAACGACCAAGGATCCACTCAAGTGCTTACAAGATTCCAGCTCTCACACACAAGTGGCTTAACTAGGTATAACTCATCCATACAAATCTATGAGCACAACTATATTATAAAACAAAAACCACGAAAACGACAAATAATGCAAATTTCAAGTCAAACATAAATCAGAAAAAGCGAACATACCATCCTGAGTAATCAGTGGATAATCCACAGCACTCAAAGTAATGAACCAATCCCATCCACCATCAACCTTCAACAAAATAGCAGCAGCATGTAACACAGCAGCAATATTAGTAGCACCCATATAAGTCGCCGGATCCGGTTTTCCGACCACATCCACATTCTCAAACGCCCTAATCGCCGGCACCGATTTCACCAACCCACTCAATCTCCTCCTCTCCTCATCCGACCCGGACCCATCATAATTCAAATGCAACAAATATCTATTCCTAGGATGGTACACCGCTAACAACAACCTGAAAATCTTATCAACATCGCCACTACCGCCGGTGATGTAATAAGCAAACGCCGGCGGGTAACCCGACCCGTGACGAATAGTCGAAGTAAAGGGCTTGTTGTCTGAGGTAAATGTATAAGAAGCGCTGAATCCGCAGATCGAGGAGATGAACACCATGAAAGATATGAAAGCTGCGGAGAAGAGAGTGAATAGCCATTTTTTCTCAGCTCCCATTGTTGTGATTGAATTGGGCATAACGCAAAAAAAAAAAAAAAAAAAAGATCGAAATTTTTCGAAATTTAGGATTTGGGTTTACTTGAGGGAGTTAGATACAAGGAGTGTATGTATATTTGGGGGCCAAAATGCAGATCTTGAGACATTGAGGTGGTGATCTCAAGATTAGTGGTGGTTTGACTTTTGAGAAAAGAATCATGAAATTGATTAGTGGGTTGAATTGGGTTTTTTGTTTGTGTGTGTAATTTTGAATATGTGTGTAATCTGATGAAAAAATTGGTGTAATCTGAAGAGAGTTGAGAAATCTGGGCGGAGAAAATTAGGGTTTGTAGGTGTAGATTTGGGGAAGAAGAGAAGAGAGTCAAATGGAGTAATGGAGAGTAATGGAGTGTTGAAATCTGCAATCTTATGATTTGAGATTTTTAATGTATTTTATGGTTTTTGACGTGTATTTATATGTATATGTACGACCACTGTTTCTTATATGTGTCGTTTCTGTTGTTTATGGACGTGTAGTTAGAGCTGGTTAACGGTTAATTTTTTCCATTAATATAGTTTTCTTTTTCTTTTTCTGAAAAAAAATTGAGCTAAAATAAAAAGAAAAAAGAGAATGTTATAAAACTGGAGAATTAAGAGCATAATTTTAATAGAGAATATTTTATTTCAAGACTATTATAGAGAGTATACAAGAGAGAAATATAGAAGTTAAGAACTTCTGAGGTGTATTGAAATGAAAACTAGAGACTACTATTTAGACAAAAACTTCCGTGCACACATGTCATACCCGTCTCATTCATGAGACGGGTTTTTTTGACCCGCCCGACTCGGCCCATTGAACCGGCTCCAGAACTCAAGGGTCGACCCCGCCACGTGGCAGCCTCTCATAGGTCAAATATATATATATATATATATATATATATATATATATATATATATATATATATATATATATATACATATATACAAATATATATACATATATATACATATATATATGGTCATGCTCCTATGAGAACTCAATTACATGAGAACCATGAGAACCAATGATAACCATTGGATTAGACACAAATCAATGGTTTAGATTACCTTCTTAGTTTAAAAATTCGGTGGCATTCTTGTAATTAGGTTGACAGACAAAAGGAAAGGCAAAATACCATGTGTGTTCCAGAATTTGCCACGTCATCACCCAAAATTTCTCTAAATTTTCAAAATTAAATATCTCATTAACTATAAATCGAAAAAATAATCCGAGAACACTGATTTTTTTGTCTCGACGAGATGAATCAAACTACATCCCTGAAGATAGGATTTTGAAAAAATAGGCAAAATACTAAATAGCTATTGTATCTGTTGGTCCCAAAGGGGAAACAAGGGTATGAAAAATGCAGGGGGGTGAATAGCGTTTTAAAATTCTTTTCAAACCCTTTTGCAAATCAATGGCTTATGCGCACAGTTCTCAAATAAGCTAAGTATAGCGCGCAGAGAGAGTGTGAAATGCACATCGGAAATTTAAGTAGCAACTGCGCAGGGTATACTGCGCAGAAGGTAAAAACGCACGCGCTAAGTTTTGGATAAAGAGTTGGTTAAAATGATTCTAAGGCAATAAGTAATAACAAAACACAGCAGCAAATAGCAATCTGATAAGATCAAACAAAGCAGCTATTAAGAAATATGATAAGCAGGAAGTAAGCAGTAAGAATAATGAACAAGCTATTTGGAGAGGTTCGATCGATGAAAGATCTACGTCCTCTACCAAGATGGTTAGTCTTGGATTTCTAATGAGATTTATATTGATGAGAGGAGCTTTTACAAGATTACAAAGAATCAAACTCAAATCAAAAATCTATTCTATGAAGAGCAAATCCTAGACTAAACCGGTGTTTATCAAGAAGTAAGATCTATATGATCGAAGCTTCAAGAGGTGTGTGTATGTCTGAAATTCTGGGCTCTATGAATCTATGAGATGCAGAGCACGAAGAATTCTGGTGATATGAGGCTTAGGATCTGGGCAGGAGTTTGAAGGTATGAAGGTTTGAAGGTTGTTCTTGAATCTGGGAATATTAAGCAGCAATCTTCTGAACTTCAAGGATACTTATTAAGCAGCAATCTTCTGAACTTCAAAGATAACATGGCTGTTCAGTTTGCATTCCAGTGGGATGAATCTGTGCAAAATTTTTGACTGAAAAAATCAAAAATACATGCAAAAGATGAGCTAGTTCGGACAAGGCAAATCGGTGCTACATTCGTGTCCGCAGGTCGCGCGCACACATGAGTTCAGCCGATCCAAGCCAATTTGGGTCCATGATTTGCACCCCCTGCGCGCGAGAGAAAGCCTCTATGCCATACAAGCTTGAACACTACTAAAGTGCTCAAGCCTTTATACTAGCTTCCTTTCACATTTTTTTCCAATGTGGGATAAACTCAATATCCCCATTTCAACCCACCAACTTCAAGCATTTGTATCTCATTCATCACAAAACCAAATTGGACAAATGAATGCATTATCTCAATGTTCTCATGGAGTAGATCACAACCCACAAACAATTTTGTCATTCGACAAATTATTTATCACGGAAATAAATCATATTTCATTCACATAATACACAAAAATACACTATTTTTCCAACAGTGTGTGTGTGTGTCTATATATATATATATATATATATATATATGTAGTTAGACATATGTAAAGTTCCCCCCCCCCACCACCACACAAGTTGTCGGGTAATTCAGAGTTTAAAAGCATAAAGTAAATGATATCTTTTGAAGTTCTGATTTTCATTTCAGCAATCCCATTTGATTAAGTGCATATGGTGTCGTTGTTTGATTGATGAATTATTTCAAATTTAGCACACACTTGTGCAAATGAAAATTCATATTATCCTCCTATATCGGATAAAAGAATTTTTATTTTTCCATTCACCGGGTTCTAAACTTCGGCTTTGTATTTCAAAAATACATATATTATATCATATTTATTATTTAGTAAATAAACATAATAATAACGAGTGCAATCATCAATAAATGTGATAAAATACGTTTACCCCCGCGTGTTGGAATTGATTTAAAATCACATATATCAATGTGAACTAATTCTAGTGGTTTTGAACTTATTTCAACAGCGCGAAAAGGTTGTTTCGCAGACTTTGCTTCCACGCATAATTCACACTTATAAGATTGATCAAATTAAATTTAGGAATAAATCCCAAACTTGCTAGTTTCTTCATCTTCTTAAAATTTATGTGACCTAATCGATCATGCCATAAAATAGGAGACTCAAGCAAGTAAGAAGAAGATACTATATTATTAGATATGATTTACTTTTGCTGATAACGGCTACATTTGCTTTGAAAAGACCATCACACACATGGCATTTTCCTACATATATACCACCTTGTGGTCAACACAAATTTGTCTGACTCAAAGACTATTCTAAAGCCTTTATTATACAAGACAGAACTAGATATTAAGTTCTTCCTAATATCTGGAACATAAAGCACATCATTAAGGGTTTCATCTTTTCCCGAAGTGAACTTGAGAATCACTTGCCTTGTCCTTCAATTACGGAAACGAAAGAATTTCCCATTAAAAGTTTTTCTTCATGCTTCTTGTATGTAGAGAACATACTAATGTAAGAGCAAATATGATGAGTAGCCTTAGTGTTTACCCACCATTCTCGATTGTTTCTAACCATGTTTACTTCAGAAACCACCGCAGATAAATGCATATTATCAATCTCAGAAGCGGTGAAGTTCATTGCAACGTTTGCTTCACCATTGTTATCAATTCTGCAGTGACGGCAATCTTTCGTAAGATGGTCGTTTTTCCAACATAAATAACAAGCTCCTTCAACCTTTTTGTTTTTCTTGCTTTTGGGCCCTTTCTTGTTGTTCGCATTACGCTTCTTACTTTTACTTGAATCTTCTACGACATGTGCTTTAGCCTTAATGCTGTTGCGCTTGTCACATCCTTGATTGTTCTCTTCATTCTTCAGTCTCACTGTCAAGTCTTCCAAATTCATTAAAGCAAATGATTTCTTGTGTCGCAAATAATATTTGGAATTCGTCCATGCTGGAGGAAGTTTTCCAATAATGGAAGTAACTTGATATGATTCATTAAGTATGTAACATTCCGCCAATATGTCATGAATCATAAGTCCCACCAAAATTTGGGGGCAACTCCCGTCGTCCACTCGCCGTTACCCCTCACGTGCAACCGCCAAATTCAAACTCCTCTTTTATACAGGTTTCCACTCAAAAGGCTTGACCATTACTAGGTACTTGCAATGGATATGGATCTTAGGTTACCTTCTGGAGAACTTGAGAAGGAAGAATCAGAACAAAATGAGCTTCTTAACATATTAGATGCTGAGAATAAACTGCATACTGAAGATAGAGTGAGCAGAGGTATGTTGGATGTTGACAGGTTACATACCGAGGATGATGTGGGACTAAGTTCTCCAGCAACAGATATGACAGAATATAAAGACGACATGAATCTTGAGCCCCTCGCATGTATGGAATTTGAGTCACATGGGGACGCATATGACTTTTACAAAGAATATGCAATATCAATGGGATTTACTACATGAATCATAAGTTGAAGTTCTTGAACTTGCTCGGTGACCGATTTACGGTCCACCATTTTATTTAAGTGAAATTTATCCACAATGAACTTCGTGCAACCAATATCATTAGTTTTATATTTCTTTTCCAAAATTTCCCAAAAACATTTTGAAGTTTGAATTTTAAAGTAAACTTTGTACACTCCATCTAATGAAAGAAGTGAGACTTATTTCCTTTTTGGTCCGTCCCACCACAAGTGAAACTGCCAAAAATGGAAATGTTTTAATATATTTTTATTCACTTTATCCCATTATTTAACACCACTCATTATCTCTCTCAATTTTCCACCACTCAATTTATTCAACCAACACTTCTCCCTCCGTCCCATACTTATTGCTACCAAATGGGAGTGCATGGGGATTAAGAAAATATGTTGGAAAAGTAAGTATTATGAGTGGATATGAGAGGGATAATAAGTTAGTGGATAGTTGTTGTGAGTGGATAAGAGAGAGAAAAGTGAACATTTTGGGTAAGTAGCAATAAGTATGAGACGTCCAAAATAGAAATAAGTAACGATAAGTATGTGACGGAGGGAGTACTTTTTACCCTACTCATTCTCTCTCTTCATTTTCTACCACAAATATACTATTTTTTTTCCTTCTAATTATTGTGTTAATCCTCTAGTCCTACTTGTACTGTTAATTCATAATGCTATAAATGCTGCAATTTGGCTTATAAATAGGCTAACACAATTTTTTTTAACGGGATTCGAATTTGTGACCTCCGTTTGAGAAACTAATACCGAATACCGCTCAATTAAATCTTTTTGGTCGGTTTTGAGGTTGTCAAGTATACACTCCTTCCTACCGTTTCTTGATGAACTGCACGTTACTTTTATTTCTAGGTCTTAGAATTAGCATGACATTTTTCTTGTTTAGAAAGTTAAAAGAAACGTCTAATACACTTCTTAATTAATATCTATAATATAATAAAAGAGTATTCGTGATTTTTTTTTTCCACTTATGTTTAATCAAATCTTATCTGAATTAATCCTGCTAAATAAAGGAAAACAATTATTTTGTTTTTCTTTTACAGCATTTCAATTTTATAATACTAAGATAATATATTTTTCCATCAGAAAATCTTGGGAAAAACGCGTTTTACACGCGTCTTAGTGTAAAACGTGTTTTCTATATGCGGAGTGACATTTTTGTAAAAAAACGAAACGTTACTAAAAGACACAGTGACATTTTTGCAAATAACTGGAACTTACGAGAACCCACCAGACACTTTTTTACACAGTAGGAGACATTTTGCTATACTACAGGAGGCACTTTTTAATACTAAGGCAGGCACTTGTTTTAGAACTTAGAAAAACTCGCTTGACACTAACAAAAACTCACAAGACACTTTTTTACACTATAGGAGGCATTTTGCAATACAACAGGGGGCACTTTTTAATACTAGGGCAGACACTTGTTTTGAAAATTTTAAAAACCCACCTAACACTTGTTGACAATGTAAGAGGCATTTTTCAATATTTCAAGAGGCACTTTGTTATAGTAAGACAGTTAGTCTTAAAACTACCACTAAAAGTGCCTCTTTGAATATATAAAAGTGTTTGCTATAATATTTATAAGTGTAATATTACAACAGACACTTTGTAATAGGGTTAATGACAATTTAGACCCTAAAGTGATATACCATCCTCCCAAACGAACCCTGATGTTATTTTTTCGCCAGATCAGACCTTGACGTGTAAAAAACTCGTCAGTTAGGGTCTTTTTGACGGATTTCGTTAAAAACTCAGTTAAAAAGCATGTGCCATGCACGTGACTAACAGAATTGAGTAGTTTGAAGTTGACATTTCTTATAAGGGGTTATATGCAAGATTTTGAAAAATGAGGGGGGTAAAAAAACAAGAACTCCCTTCTTCCCCTTTAATTAATTGACGAGGCCGCTTCCTTCTGCCTCCACCATTCCCCACCGTCTCTGTACAATCCACCCCAAAAACCAAAACTTCTCTCCAACAGTACCTCCGACCCAACACTCAATCCCAATCCCCAATCGACAATTTTTTCCCAATCGCCTTCACATCTTGGGCCGATCGGTGATGATTTTACAATCTCTGTACTAGGAAAGTATTCTGAGCTTCTTAATTATTCTTTCATCGAGAATTTATGCACTAATTCTGCAAGAATGAAGGTTTCAGTCCCTCCGGTGGCGGCGACACCGTCGGGTATGGTGGAGATGCTTGGAAGTGAAAACGGAAGGAGAATTCCATGGAGCAGGTGGTAAAGGAGGTAGATGATGGGGTGGATACAATGGTAGGGGACTATGGAGGTGGTGATAAGAATGGTGGTGGTGAGTTGGTTATGGAGGAGTTCTGGAGTAGTATAGGAAGAAGAAGACTGGAAGGGTTAAAGTTCCCCCCTCCCTCCTTTTTTTTTGGCAAAATGATGGAATTTGATTAAAAAAGATTTTAAATATTAAATTAATCACATAAACATTGTACATTCATTAGCATTAAATATTCTAAAATTCAATAACCTTTTGCGCAGCATATTTAAAACTAATAACATTCTTTATTTTTTTTTATTTTTTTTTTGTAAATTGTGACGATTACTTTATTTTAAAAATTAATTATTTAATTTTCTTTATTTTTCATTTAATATTTTGAAAATAAAATTTAAACTCCTTTTATTTGATATTTTAATAATTATTTTGATTTTCAACCTTATTAAATTTAGAATTTTCATTAAACCCCCTGAAAGAAATATCAATTCAAACTACCTAATTTTGTTAGTCACGTGCGTGGCACATACTTTTTAACTGGGTTTTTAACGAAATCCGTAAAAAATGCCCTAACTGGCGAGTTTTTTACACGTCAAGGTCTGATCTGACGAAAAAAAAACATCAGGTTTCGTTTGGGAGGGTGGTATATCACTTTAGGGTCTAAATTATCATTAACCCCTTTGTAATATTAAAGAAGGCACATGATAATATTAGAGAAGACAATTGGGAAAAACACATTTTTCTTTAGCTTAGTGTAAAACGCGTTTTTCACAAGACCGACTCTTTGTCCATTTGCCTCTCATAATAAAAGCGACAACCTTTTTTATATGTCTCCAAATAAGTATTAATATATCAACATATAACGAAATAACGCCAATATTGGTATAGTTTTCTCAATCCAAGCAAATTCTTTTACCTTCATCAATTTAGGGTCCGAAAAGTTATCGGTTTAGGGTCATTGCTCGGGACACAAAAGAAAATCACAAAATCTTACTCACACAATGAGATTGTGATATTTTATTGGTTGCATCGATAGTGAACTCGCACACTCTAATTAAAAACATTAATAAAATCATTACATTTAAGATTATGTGAGCTAAATTTTGTGACTTTTTTGTGCTTAACAAAATTCTTGAGAAAACTCACACCCTGTTGGCATGTGCTACGTGATAGACAAACAAGTTAATTTAAAATGATTTAAGTAGGAGTATAAGTTTTTAGAAGGGGTCAGATGCAGATTTTAAATTTATAAAAATTAAAGGATAATAATAAAGTAAAAAAAAGAGTCACTAAATTTGGTCCACAAAATGATGTAATACAATTTTATTGACGCTTTTAATTAGAATTTAATGGGTTCACGATGCAACAAATAGAATACTACCACCTCATTTTGTATACATCTATTTGTGAACTTCTTTTGTATCCTTAACATTGTCGTAACTAAAATTAATTTCTCGAGCAATGCTAGGGGCACAAAATAAACTCACAAAATCTTGCTCACAACACGAGGTGGCGATATTTTATTGGTTGCATCGATAATGGACCCGCCACACTCTAATTAAAAACATCAATTAAATCATTACACCTAGGATTTTGTGAGCAAGATTTTATGATTTTTTTGTGCCTCTAGTATTATTCTAATTTCTCTCCCCAAATGGGCTAGTTTGAAATGATTATATATTAAAAACTAATAAATGATGCATATACTAACATATTAAGACTCAGTTTTCCAAATCAATATCGATTTGAGGAAAAAATTATTTTTAACCTTAGTTTAAAAATAGTATTTGACCTTAGAAACTAATAACCATTCCAAATCAACCCATTTATCTATTATGTGCTCGGATCATGATGACTTAACCGAGTTTTCTAACGAATTTCGTCAGCTAGCCCCAAACTAACAATTTTTTTTACCATACCCACCCTAAAATTGACGAAATAAAAATATCGGTCCTTGAATTAGGAACAACCATGTCAATATTGAGCCGTATTTTGCAACTTTTTTTATGATCAGAGTAGAATTATGGGGTGTTACAGTCTTCCTTCATGTTTTGACACTCAAATAAATCCGGATGCGGATTCAACTTATATGTACTTGGACAGGACGTTCAACATAGCAATCCTCCTCCCTTGAACCTCCCTTAAGCGTGAGTGAACCCCTAAAAAGGCAGATAAAGAACACCAAATCTTTGCGTTCGGTAAAATTAATTCAAATCATCGATGATTCTGTAAAAGCCCTCCTACTTTACCTCTGCACTATCTGTAAGAACCTTATTATTTTAAGATAAATATGTAAAGTATATAGTGGGAAATAATAAAGTTACAAAAGATGGCTACAAAATGTGGCTTACAAAATGAGGTGTCATAATTGCATTGGTGTTTTTAATATGAGTGTGTCGGGTCCACTATCGATGTGGCCAATAAAATATCGCCACCACACCTTGTAACCTTCATTTTGTAAACTTCTTTTTTAAGCCTAGCATTGCCCTTAGAATATTTGACTAATTACACTATTCAAAATACTCCCTCCGGTCTCAAATATAAGCAAAAATAACTAAAATCACACCTATTAAGAAAGTAGTTAAGTTAGTTAATTGTCTTGATTTTATAATAAAAACATGTTATAATTACTAATATATCCTCATATTAAATGTATAATAAATGTGCACTTGTATTTGAAAATGAATAATTAAATAGGGACAGTTTTGGTAAGAGAGTATTAAATGGTCTTGAAATCCCTTAGAGTTGCTTATATTTAGGTCCAAAAAAAACCCACTTTTGTTGCTTATAATTGAGTCCGGAGAGAGTGCAGGATCACAAAATTAGATTATTATTATGGGTTTTTCTAACATGTGCCCATGGGCACATGTTAATAATATTAGATTCCATTGTAAATAGTGTAGAATTAATCTTTAATTAATGAGCTCTATTAATATGTGGTTTGTTTTTAATGAATGAGTATTGGAAAGAAAACAACTTTGGGATTAACAAAATTAAGTATCATGTTCCCTCCGTTTAGTTTAGCATAAACTTTATTTTATTTATGGAGTCAAAACAAGATTTCAATCAAAGAATTGACAAACTTAAGTTTTTATTCCCAATTATTTATTGAAAAGCATTGTTAGTTTTTATCCCCAATTTTAAAAACCAAAAGACATAGTACAATTAAAACATATAGAAAGTATTTTCTCTGTTCCCAAATGGGAGTGTATGGGGATTAAAATTATATATTGGAAAAGTAAGTATTGTGAGCGGGTGGGAGCGAGAAAATAAGTTAGTGAATAGTTTTGTGAGTGGATAGGAGAGAGAAAAGTGAACATTTTGGGTAAGTAGCAATAAGTATGGGACGCCTACTAGCGATAAGTATGGGACGGAGTGGTACATTGTTAAAAAAATTATCCCAAATAAATATCTTTTTTTGAAAAATAAAATAAAATTGGCCTTAAGTGTTTTGTAACCAAACTGTTTTCACTATTTTCTTTATATTTGTAAAATTAAATATAAAAATGTGGATAAAAAAATATCTATAATTTTTTTTTTCATTTAGTTGTATAAAAATTATTGGTTTTTTAGTGTCCTCTAAAATAAATTTTAAACAGTCATTGGAGAAATAAATAGTAAAATAAACGTAAAAACTATAATATTTACGATAAATTTGGAAAATAAGATATTTAGGCATCAGAGCTCTATGGTCCAAGACTAATCAACTTGCTTTAACATGTTAATTCTGTTGCTACATAATCCCATATTGAAATTTTATGTTCCGAATCTGTGCTACATATACTAGTTGGTTTTAGTTTGTACTCCTTCCGTCTCATTTAAAAATATAAAATTTCAGTTAAGCGTTCTACTTAAAATTGTACTTAAAAAATGTAAACTTTATAATTTTATTTAAATATAACTCACATGTTATACTCACATCAACTAATTAACTAACTCACTATTTCCTACCCATTAATAATATTTACCCACTATCCATACTTACAACAACACTTAATATTATAACTCTCCTTAATTCTAACACTCATTTTTTTATATATATAATTTGAGCTTGAACAGAGGAAGTGTGTTTTTTCTTTCTAAAAATTGAGGATTAAAACATTCATTTGCGATTGAAATCTTGTTTAGACTCTATAAGTAAATGAAAGTTTTTTTTTTTTTAATCCAGTAAATGAAGTTCGTTAAGCTAAATGGAAGGGACATTGTAAAGTTGGAGGGATACTTAATTAATTTTGCACAATCCAAAAGTTAATAGGGCTCATTAATTAAGAACCAACTGTATTAATAGGGCTCATTCATTAAAAAAAACATATTAATAGAGCTCATTAATTAAAGATCAATTCTACACTATTTACTAAGGAATCTGATATTACTCACTCCGGTCCAAAATAACTGTTTTTTTTTTGCCTTTGCACAATTCTTAAGGAAATCAATAAATATGCATAATTACTACACTAATGTCCCACAACTAAGACAATTAATAAAGCAAAACAAGTTTCAAAGCAAGGGTAAGAATGACATTTAGCTCAAAAGTGACAGTTATTTTGAACCCAAAATTTTGTCTCAAAAGTGACAGTTATTTTGGACTGGAGAGAGTATTAACATGTCCACATGATAAAAAAACCCTTATTTCCAAGAAACTTGTTTCATTTTCTTGACAAACGTAACGAAAATCATTGCCTAGTAAAGTCAAGAGGTGACATAAAAATCTTCCAGATAAAATGGCCGCCCCACCCCCTAATAATTCCTCTCCACTCAACATCATCAATAACTTACCTTCCAAGTATTTACAACACAAATCCCCCAAATTTCAATTTTCCCGCGTGCCTTAATTATGTCATTGTCCCAAGTCCAACACAAATAAATAAAACTCACAAATCCACTTGTCCACTCCAATCATTTCCCATACGCGTTTTTTCTTCTTTTTTTTTTTTTTTTTCAAACCCCTTTATAAATACACATATTAATATCCATTCGTACACCATAATATTTCTTTGCTAAAAAAACAAACAAACATATTTCTCAGATCTCATTAATATTGAGTAAACAACATGTTCAAAGCCATAGCACCATTTTCATTTCCTCCCGTCAATCTTCATCTTCGGACGACTCGATTATTTCCGGGTGAAACGACCTTTTCCAATGGAAAGACGTCATCAGAAGCTGTGTTTGCGTCGAGGGGAGATTATGCTAGTAATTATGATCGTAAAGGGTATAACGGGAAATTGGTGGATGACAACATGATTGTTTTGAGGATGAGAATTCGCGAGGCGGAAATGGAGGAGAAAAAAGTGCCGGAAAATTGGATGGAGTGGGAGAAAATGTATTACGGTAGCAACGATTATGGGTCGGATGTATGTGAAGGAGTAGGGGTTTTGCAGAGGTGGTTGATGGAGACTCGGCCTAGCTTCGCTTTGGCTTTGGTTGCACTCGTTATCTTCAGTCTTCCAATCTCGTTAGGTGTGGTTGTGTGGCATTTGATGAACGTTTTACATTGAAGAATTTGTTACAACATTGTATGTAATTTGTATAGAATATAATAATATCTGCATAAGCTTAAATATATTTGTTCTCTATTATACACCATTCGTTTTAAAATGATAGTCTCGATTTACTTTTCTAACCATTTTAAAGTTACATTATAAATTTTGGAAATTCAGTAATTTTGAAACACTCTCCCTCAAGCGGAAAGATTTGAACCCTTGACCTTGTCAAACAAAGAGCTCTGATACCATGTTAAGTAACAAACTCCTTTAAAACCTTAAGATGGTAGAGAGGGCACCCACAATGTATATCATGCTTAGATATTAACACTAACCATCTAATCTCAATTCTAGCCAACGGAGTATTGAACCACAGAACAAAGAGAATTAAACCTACTCAAGATGCAGCTCGATGACAAGCCCTTATTTTTAAGCAAATGAGACTAACATTTGAGGATAGACAAGAAAGAAAGAATAAATGAACATTTTATGAAATCTTTTTGAGTCACATCTGATTGAGATTAAATTAAGCTAAAAAGTAGTATATCAATTGGTAAGAGTTTTTGTTTTAAACTAACCGCCGCTATTTTTTTTATTTATTTATTTAATTTAAATCCTTAATTAAGTCCCGAAGCGCTGTAGCTCAATACGCAAGAAAAGTTTCAAATCCGTTGTATGTATACCTAAAAATGAAATGAAGCAGTGCACTGCAAGATGATACATTTTATAGTAGTCAGAAGAAATCAAATCCCTAACTAAAAGATAATGGCCTATCTAAATTAACTACACAATATATTTTAATATTTACAAATCAAATTAAATCAACTTGTTGATACTTGCGGATCATGAGAATCCTTGTGATTCGGTTGAGAGAGATTAGGGGATCCTTATCACGCCCCCGCAAGATGGGCGATCCGGAGAAGAGACCAATCTTGGACATTAAGAGAGTGAATCTGGTTCGAGGCAACGGTTTTGTAAGTGCATCGGCTAGTTGATCTCCACCCGGTTGTAAGTACCCCAATTCGGGCTCAACCCCTCTATAAGGCATAAAAACCAAGTTAGAGGTGATTTTAGTACTATTTAGGGATAAACCTGATAGGCTAGGACATCATAGGAATAAACAGAAAACCTTAGGACCAATCTGGAATAAAAAGAAGAAATTTCCAGATTCTCGCCAAGACTGTCCGTACGGATGGTTTGGCCACGGGGAAGGACCAGCCGTACGGATGGTTTAGGTCCTTCAGGTCTCTATAACTTGTAAACTTGTCAACTAGAAATAAAACTAGAGAGTAGTTCAAGCAGTTCAATATGTTAGACAGAAGTTCCAAATTTGTAATTCTAGATCTAGGTTGGCCCAGTCAGGAATTATTGTGATCAATAATTCGTGCAACTAGATTAGTGAGATTTGTATCTATGATTGCCGATTAATAGTAATATATTTTACCTCCGCCCGTGGACGTCCTCAAGTTGGTGACCCACGTAAATTTGTGTTCTTGTGTTTGATTTACTTTTCGCCATCAAGTTTCGTTTGTTGCTCTAACAATCACTATAGTCAAACTACTCCAAATATTCTCAAGCCAAACAAACGCCTTTTCTTGAAGGTTTAGGTATTGAACTCTCTTCTTCTCTACTTCTACTCATTCTCTCTACTTCATCTCTTTCATTTTATTTATTTCCCTAAGCATGCAATTCTCATAAATGGTACATGATCATAAATAATCACTTCACTATAATGAAGTTAGTCAAAGGGTTATCTCCTTACATTCTAACCCCTTTAATCCCCCGACTCTCTAAATTGGTTAGCATAGAAGAACTTAAACTAGACTTAGAACACATTAATAGTAAGACCGGCCTTAAGGCCGGGCTAGACGGGTGTCTAACACCTTCCCGTTCCGTAACATAACCCCCAAACCTCTGATTTCAAATAGTAATTATGTTTTCTCGTGTTCCTAAATAAATGTGAGTGGCGACTCTAAAAGAATTCCCCTTAAGCTAGTCGGGGCTTTTCCCGACATCTACAAAAAGCATCAACAAAACAATACAAGAATAAGAAACCAATCAGCAACATGCCATATACTCTAGGTCATTCTCTATTATGTCGCCTTTATATTGTCAATGTTTTGGGAAAACCTTAGTTAGTACGAAGTATTATAAATTTATAACCCCTCACAAAACTAAGTCCAAAAATGGTGGCTGAATTCAACATATAAATACATGTCCATATCAAATGTACTAACTGTTGGAAATTTGACATTTGGTCAACTTTGGGTGGGTCCTATTTGTGGGTCCCTTTGAGTTTGATCATGGTCAATGTTGATATACATTGTATGATGTAGCATGAGAAAATTGTGTGTTTTGGTGAAAGCCAAATTATGGAGTTAATCCATGGTTCTAAGACTTCAAAGATGGGCATTGAAGTGCTTTAATTCTCAAAGATGAAATGAGTTGGTTGGTATCCCACATGGGATAGGAAAGCCAAACCTCCCCTTTGTTTGGAAATATAAAAGGCTTTTTGTCCCAACCCACATGGAATAGGAATGGGAAGTTGGAGTGCCATAAATTACAAGGCACTTCATAGTCTCATGTTCAAGTTACATGTGAGGTGGACTTGAACCTTTCCCCACACGCGCGCCGCTCGCGCCGGCCGCCGGGCACGGGCGTTTGGGCGAATGGTTCGGTTCGTGGGCGTATCTTTTTAGTCAAAATTCATTTGAAGTTTCCTTTTTGCTAACGGAAACAGTTAGTCTCATCAGTTTCCTAACTGGACTCTAACTGTGCAGTTACTTTTCCTTCAAGAATAAGCTACTGTAATTCGGGTAGGTTTTAGAGTCTTTCTAAAAAACCCTAAACCGACTTCATACGTGTATAAAATAACATCCCCGGTTTCAGATTTACTAACGCAAAAATACCTTCTGATTTTTGCAACCCGAAATCTGTCATTTCCATACACTGTTTCTGTGATTGATCTGAGCGGGCGATTCAGGCGAAGTGGGACAGCAGGCGCAAGTGCATCTGTACCTGTTCGTGCGAGATTTCTTGGTACGTTTGCTGAGATCGTTTTATCCTCGGAGGATTTTGCCGTAACTCTTTGTCGCACCAGTAAGGGGGCAATAAATTCTCTTAGGAGAGTCTTCATACATGCGACTCGATCTGATAAGTATTCTGAATCCCTTTTGTTTTCCTGTTTGCCTTTTCCTGGTACGCGTTCTGTTGCTATTTCTGTTATGCTTTTGGCTATAATCTATATTGCTATTGAATTCGTGATTGCCCCTTAATTGATTAAATCTGTTTAATCTGAACTGGTCGAATATTTTATTCCAACAGTCTAAGAGGATTTATTAATCATGACTTCATCTGGTAATACTGCTCCATTCAAGTCCCTTGTTGACACCTCAGATCTGCCTGAGAAGTTCGCTGGAAAGAACTTCAAGCGCTGGCAGGAGCGCATGAAGATCTGGTTGTCAATTAAGGGAATGACTGGTATGCTGACAGAGAAATGCCCTGCCATTGACGATAAGGACCCTGAAACAGCAAATGCTGCTACCCAGTGGGCGGAGAGGGATGGTGTTATTCGTGGATGCATTCTTTCGGCTCTGTCGAATGTGCTCTTCGATGTATACTGTTCTGCTCCTCTCACTGCTGCTTCGCTGTGGGAATCACTTAACACAAAGTATAACACTGACGATGTTGGTGTTGAAAAATACTGTGTGTCTAAGATCCTGAAGTATCGGATGGTTGATGGGAAATCTGTTACTGATCAAGTGCATGAATTCCAGATCATATTGCAATCACTCAAGGATGGGGCTATGGAACTTCCTGAGAAGTTCGTAGTCATGTCGATCATTGAGAAGTTTCCTCGTGCTTGAGAGGAATTCGGTATGAGTCTCAAGCGCCGTACAGGAAGCTTGACACTCATTGACTTGATGAATGCAATATCGATCTAGGAAGTACATCATAGTAATGGTGTTAGTATACCTGTGGAGGCAAATGCCAATCTGATAACTGATAGTGCTAAGAACAGAGGAAAAGCTATTAAAAATGGATCTAAAGATAACTCTAAGTTGAAACCTAAAAAGAACATCCAGAAAAAGCCAAAAGCAAAACAGACTTGCTGGAACTGTGGAACAGGTGGGCACTTTCTAGGGACTGCCCGTCCAAGAAAGGAAAAGCGCCACAAGGTTCTGCGGATCAAATGCTAGTGAACATGGTGATTGGACCCAAGGACGATGATCCGGATGCTGGTGCACCTGGAATTGAGTCTTTGGCCACCGAAATCACCAAGTATGTAATCTCTAAACCTGAACTTTGTACTGTTTATGAACCCAATGAGTGGTTAGTAGATAATGGGGCAAATGTGCACGTTTGTGCTGATAAATTGCTATTTGTATCTTACCAGCCTGAACGTGGGAGAACAGTGATGATGGGGAACTCTAGTGCTGCCAAAGTGCTTGGGACTGGAAGCGTGGACCTGAAGTTTCCTAATTGGCGCATTCTGACCTTGCACCGAGTGTATCACGTTCCTGATGTTCGTCGTAATATCATTAGTGGTAGTTGCTTAGTTAGAGAAGTTTAGAGATTTCATTTAAATGTAATAAAGTTATACTTTTGGATTCTGGTAGTTTTGTTGCGAAGGGTTACTCTTCGGATGGTTTATTTAAAATTAGAGTTGAGGAAAATTTTAGTACTCTTGATGATTCATTTATTGATTATCCTGTTTCCTTTAATATTGAATCTTCAAACATTTGGCATGGTCGTTTAGGTCATATAAATTATGATTCCATAAAAAGAATGATGAATCTGGATTTAATACCTAAACATGTTATTGATAAAAAGTCTAAATGCCACACTTGTGTTGAAGCTAAATCTGTAAAGAAATCGTTTCATTCTGTTGTTAGAGACTCTGAAATTCTTGATTTAGTTCATACTGACATTTGTGAATTTAATGGGCTTTTAACAAGAGATAAAAAAAAATACTTTATCACATTTATTGATGATTGCTCTAGATACTGTTATATTTATTTACTTAATAGTAAAGATGAAGCATTGGAAAAGTTTATCATTTTTAAGAACGAAGCAGAAAATCAAACTGGCAAGAAACTTAAACGGTTAAGATCTGATAGAGGTGGAGAATATGATTCTAACCCATTTAAGTACTACTGTCAAGACAATGGCATAGTACATGAAGAGACTCCACCATATACACCTCAATCTAATGGTATTGCTGAATGTAAAATAGAACCCTAACTGATATGATCAATAGTCTACTTATAAGTTCTGGATTGCCTAATTATATGTGGGGTGAAGCTTTGAATACAGCTTGCCATATTCTGAATAGAGTTCCTCCTAAGAATAATCAAGCAAGTCCGTTTGAACTTTGGAAATGTAGAAAGACAAGTTTGAGTTACCTTAAAGTGTGGGGGTGCCTTGCCAAGGTACTTGTACCCGCACATAGAAGGAAAAAGCTTGGTCCAAAAACTGTTGATGCTATCTTTATAGGATATTCTGAACTAGTTATGCATTGAGATTTCTGATTATCAAATCTGAAATTTCTGGCATAGAGGTGAACTCAATTGTTGAGTTACGTGATGCAACATTTTTTGAGGATGTGTTTCCCATAAAAACTGGACTCCCTAAGGAATCTAACACTACATCTGACTCTATTCCAACTCAAGTGGAAGAGATGACAAATGTGGGGGTTGATTCAGTTGGTTCCTTATCTAATGATGAGGAAGAACCAAGGAGGAGCAAGCGGGCTAGGATTACCAAGGATTATGGAAGTGACTTCGTTACTTTCAATATCGAGGGTGATCCTAATACCTTCAAGGAAGCTATGGCATCTTCGGATGCTAAGCAATGGAAGGATGCCGTTAAAAGTGAAATTGATTCTATTGTCTCAAATGGGACATGGGAATTAGTTGACCTTCCTCCTGGTTGTAATACAATAGGGTGTAAGTGGGTTTTTAAGAGGAAAATGAAACCAGATGGTACTGTTGATAAGTTTAAGGCAAGACTGGTTGCTAAAGGGTTTAAGCAAATGGAAGGAATAGACTATTTCGATACATATTCCCCTGTTGCTAGAATGACTACAATTCGTATGCTTATAGCATTGGCTTCTGTATATGATCTTCCTATCCATCAGATGGATGTTAAGACTGCCTTTCTTCATGGCGATCTTGAGGAAGAAATTTATATGGATCAACCTGAAGGATTTGTAGCTTCTGGTAATGAGAAAAAGGTTTGCAAACTGGTTAAGTCTCTTTATGGACTTAAACAAGCCCCAAAGCAATGGCATGAGAATTTGATCAAATTGTCTTATCCCACGGTTTTGTTCCGAATGAATTTGATAAATGTGTCTATAGCAAAATAAAGGGTAATAATAGTATTGTCTTATGCCTATATGTTGATGATATTCTGTTATTTGGGAATAATATGAGGATAATTGATGAAACCAAGTCTTTCTTGAAAAGTAAGTTCGAGATGAAGGATATGGGGGTTGCTGACATGATTCTTGGACTTAAGCTGACTCGTTCAGCTCAAGGCATTACTATCTCACAGTCTCATTATACTGAAAGTATTATTGAGAAGTTTGGTAGTAATGGTAGAATCGTTAGCACTCCGTTTGATACTTCTGTAGCAATTACTAAGAATGAGACTGGTATACCTGTGGCTCAATTGAAGTATTCTCAGATTATTGGGAGCTTGATGTATCTTGCCAATTGTACGAGACCGGATATTTCCTACTCCGTAACAAGATTGGCTAGATACACTAAGTGTCCGAATAGAGCTCATTGGGAAGCTCTAAACCGAGTACTTAGGTACTTGAAGGGAACTGTTTCACTTGGGTTGCATTACAAGAGATATCCTGCTGTTCTTGAAGGATATAATGATGCTAGCTGGATTGCCACTAACTCTAGGAGTTATGGCTGTACAGGGTATGTTTTCACCCTAGGCAGTGCTGCAGTCGCCTGGAGGTCTACAAAACAAACTCTGTTGTCTAGGTCTACTTTGAGGCCGAATTAGTTTCCCTTGACACTACTGGATTGGAAGCTGAATGGCTACAAGGACTGATGTTCGAGTTACCCATGATCAGCAAGCCTATGCCTGTGATTTTGGTACATTGTGACAATACTGCCACAATTGCGAAAATCAAAAGTGTCAAGTACAACTGCAAAACAAGGAGACATATCCAAATTAGATTAAAATCTATAAGGGATATTGTGTCTCGGAAGGTACTAGCTGTTGATTATGTTAGTACTAAAGATAACAGCTGATCCTTTAACCAAAGGACTTGAATTAGTTCTTGTCCAAAAATCCAGGTTGGGGATGGGACTGAACCCTATATGATTCATACGCAGTAGCAACCCAACCTATCTGAGTGGAGATCACACAAAGAAGGTTCAATGTGGTAATAACAAGCTGTGGGGTGAATTGGAACACCTAAAACAGATTGACATGTTACATGTCTGAGTCTGTCCCCTGATAAACCTGGAAAGGTGTTCGTAACTGCAAGTATAGTAAGAGCTTTAAGCTTGAATGGGATCAAGTCTTTATGACGAGATGTTAGCAGTACATCTTTGGAGATGCCCAACTAAGTGAGTATTATTGTTGGCCGCAATTAGAGAAAAGAAAAGGGTTATTCCTCGAAAGCACTCATGGCAGAGGATCGGGACGTATGGCTTATACGCGTCAAGTTATAATGATAGAGGCTGTTGTCATAGCCTTTTGTCGTGTTGTTACCAACGGACGCCACCACATTCAAGAATCAGGTTCAAGACACCCGTTCACCTAGATTCTGTGGGGGCATAAGTTGACTGACTAGGTAAGGGTTCAAGCTGGGAGGCACCATCTATCGAAAGCATGACAATGGATAATCGTTACCCGTCTTATCACCACGGATTTGTGGGGGATTGTTGGAAATTTGACATTTGGTCAACTTTGTGTGGGTCCATTTGTGGGTCCCTTTGAGTTTGACCATGGTCAATGTTGATATACATTGTATGATGTAGCATGAGGAAATTGTGTGTTTTGGTGAATGCCACATTATGGAGTTAATCCATGGTTCTAAGACTTCAAAGATGGGCATTGAAGTGCTTTAATTCTCAAAGATGAAATGGGTTTGGTTGGTATCCCACATGGGATAGGAAAGCCAAACCTCCCCTTTGTTTGGGGATATAAAAGACTTTTTGTCCCAACCCACATGGAATAGGAATGGGAAGTTGGAGTGCCATAAATTACAAGGCACTTCATAGTCTCATGTTCAAGTTACATGTGAGGTGGACTTGAACCTTTCCCCACACGCGCGCTCGCTCGGCCGGGCCGGGCACGGGCGTTTGGGCGAATGGTTCGGTTCGTGGGCGTATCTTTTTAGTCAAAATTCATTTGAAGTTTCCTTTTTGCTAACAGAAACAGTTAGTCTCGTCAGTTTCCTAACTGGACTCTAACTGTGCAGTTGCTTTTCCTTCAAGAATAAGCTACTGTAATTAATTAATGAAAGGTTGCTGAGAGTTTTTTTTATTATTATTTTTTTATATAAAAATGCATTAGAGATTTTTTTTATGGTTTTATCATTAATGCTACAAGTTTCTATGCAAGTCATTCTTTTTTTATTTTATACTGACCCATTAAAAAAAGAAATTTTATCATTATGAAATATTGCTTGAAATTTATGATTTTTTAATTATAATGATGTGGCATACATCTCTAATCTCTAAATGCCATTAGAAGCTTTTTTGAGGGTAGCAATGTCATTTGACAAATTCATATAGTATAAAAAAAAAAAAAAAAAAAAAAAAAAAGGTGTAAAGAGGTGGTGCATATTGGGATAAGGAAAATAGCTAATGTCCGGATAATAAAAAGGAGCCAGGTACACGTTTTACGAAAAAACAAAATCGGAAAACGAAATACGTGCTCCCTACTCTTTCTTCTCCATTTAACATTTTCTTTTATTTACTCATCCCACCACACCACCCCCTTTCTTCTTCCTATGCATACACAAACACACATATACACACGGTTAACACACACACACACAATATATATATATACAGCAGAGAGATGGGTAGAGAGAGAAACAACCAAAATCACACAGAAAACACATAATAGCACGCCAGAACACACTCCAAAATCAAGAATCTAACTGTTTTTTCTTTTTCTTTTGAAACAGGTTTGAGGATGAGTTGGAAACAGTAAAGAAGAATCGTAGAGGTGTAAGATCGCGCCTATTATCTGTCTCAATGGATCAACAGTTTTTGTTTTTGAAAGGTAAATGTTTTATATATGGCCCTGTTTTGTATGTGCAGTAGTTTTGGGAAAGAAAAAGATGTTGAAGTGAACAAAAAACAAGAGAGAGATAGAAAGGGTAGTCTGTGTGAAGTTTGTTGTGGTGATGTTAGAAGAAATGGTTGTACTTACTATACAATTGTTCATTGTAGAATAGTGGTGGCGGTTTGAGAGATGGTGGTGGTGGTGGTGGCGGAGGCGGCATCGGAGAGAGAAATAGAAAGGGAGACAATATCAGCGGTTTGAGAGATGGTGGTGGCGGTTGAATGCATTGAGATGGATCTGTGCGTACTCCATCAGAGATGTGAGATACTGTGGGAAATGTATTTTCTTTTATTAAAAATTAAAGGGCTGAAGTTAATTTTGTAATTATAATGGTAATGGAAGGGATGGAGGTGTTTTTTATAATTATTATTAATAAGAGGTAAACGTTGTCTACTTTGTCTTTAAAATTTACTTTGGATTGATCAAAATTTTTTTAATATAATTTTTTGAAATCAATTTTAAGGAGGAGGAGAAAGTATTTACGTCATTGTCTTATACCTTACCTTAGTTTTATTATATTTAGTAGTTATTATATATCTAATTCGAAAGTCAAAGAAGATTATCACTTTGGAACAGAGGGAGTGTAATTGAACAACCTACAATGAGTTCATGGATACTAATATAAGATTTTTTTCCTTATAGCTCACACCAATTAGCAAGTACTAACGTTAAAATGAGATGGAGGAAGTATATGTTTGTTATTTCTGTGAAATAAAAAGGGGGCAATTATTATTGTGTTGTGAATGTCGCGAAATGTTCTCCACTCTCAATTAAGTATTTTAACAAGTGTATAATTTTAAAGAATACTCATTTATTCTTTCAAAATAATAATAATAATACAAATTTATTAAATTTTTTTGTATTTTTAAGATCATATATGTGCAATACGTGAAATAGAATATACTCCTTCCGTCCCATTTTATACTTATAAAAAAAAGTGGGCACAAGAATTAAGATGAGAATCTATATATTATAAAATATAGATAGTGGGGTAGAGTGTTGTGAGTATAGAAAGTGGGTAGAAGAGAGAAACGGGGATAGTGAACAGTTAGTGGATAATTGTAGTGTGTATGACAATTAGGGTCCACTAAATAAAATAGTACGATTTTTTTTGTTTTTAAGTTTAAAATGGGATATCCAAAAGTGAAATTTTTGAAGTTTAAAATGAGACGGAGGGAGTATGTGTTATATGTTCTAAAAATGATTGTAATTTGTTCAATGATATTCACAGTATCATAGGCTTTAAAAACGGCTTGCACACAAATTAAGAAAGTGATATGTGTAAGAAGGGTAGTGGGTAAGACAAGTGGGGCTTACAATTTAAATACTACCTCCGTTTTAGAGTAAGAGTCTTACCTTTCAAATGCACGGAGATTAAGAAATGATGGAAGTGATTTAAGTGTTGTGAGTGTAAAAGTAAAGTAAGAGAGAGAATGAGTGGGAGGGAATAGTAAGTTGATTGGTGTTGTGAGCATAAAAGTAAAGTATGAGAGAGAGTGAGTGAGATGAATAGTAAAGATTCATTGTCATTTAAAAAATGAGACTCTCACTTTGGAACATACTAAAATAGAAAGTAGGACTCTTACTCTGGGACGGAGGAAGTATGTGAGAGGGGAAAGTTAGTGTATATGATAAGTAGATCTCATAATTTAAGTACTCTCAAATACCCCTAATATAATTCATGCGAAGATGTCTCAAATACCCCTAAAATAATTCAATTACATGGGTAATAAATGGTTAGGTAAGAGATAAGTCACTATCATTATTAAGGGTATAATTGGTATAAAGCAGTAAAAAAACTTTGAAAATAGTGAAACAACAAGTATTTTTATACAAAAATTAACTCCCAAAACGACATCTATTTTGAGACGGAGGGAGTATATGAGATGAAGAAGTGAGTAAGTATGACAAGTGAGACCTATATTATTTGCCATTTTAGGAAATGATGAAGTTTTTAACGGGACACCCGTTTGTATAAAAGAAGAAGCTTCAAATGAGATGGAGGAAGTATTATATTTGCGCTCTTCCTTATTTAGCCTAAGAGCATCTCCAATGGAGAACACCAAATTTGGTGTATCTTTTACACCAAATGTTACACTAAAAAAAAATCTCCTCCAATGTATCACACTATTTTTCACACTAAAAAGGAATATTCTCTATCCACCTCATTTTTCCACTAACTCTCATTGTTACACAAACAATACTTGAAGTCTATGATTTTACATATAAACCCCTCTCTTTTAATTGAGATGATATAATTATCTTAAACCAATATTTGAAATTTAAAAAATTACTAAATATTTAAGTAAAATATATTATATAATTTATTAACATATAAGTTAATTAACATAATTTACAATGTGTGAGTTTTTGAATTTAGAGGGACTAAATGTGACAAGTGAAACTATTACACCAAATTTGGTGTAAATGAATAGTGTTACACCAAATTTGGTGTAACACTATTCATTTTACACCAAATTTGGTGTAAAATATAGTGTCCATTGGAGAAGTGAATAGTGGCCTTTTTAGTGTTTTAGTGTAGAATTTGGTGTCCATTGGAGATGCCCTAAAGGTACAGATAAAAATACTAATAAAAACTAACAAATAAGTGGTACTATTTTTCCAAATATTTATAACTTTTTTTTGACAAAACGTGTTAATTCCTCGGATTCCAATAGATGAACATTTTGAATTTAGAGGGAACAGAATTATGCGAACTTTGAACAGTTTAGAATTACCATAGCTTATTATTTTTGTTTAATTTAATTTAGTTACTGCTTTTAAAGGAAAAATAACTATATAGTACATTTTTGAGCTCACATATTTTTATTTATGTTAATTTGTATATACAAATTGATTAAATTTAATGAAAATAAAATAAAATATTAAAATTGTAAATAATAGAAAAATGTGATAGATTCTAAAATCTTTTTCTTGGGCCGCACAAACAAACACTGACACTACTCTCTTTAGCCTCATTAGTATTCACACTTCCACATGCTAGCAAAGAGAGTATCATGAAAATTTTCAAGCATATTAATATAGAAATGTAATAGGAGAAAAATATTGTCATAATATACTCCATCCTTCTAATACTATTATATACTCCCTCCGTCCCGGTTGACTTAGGACAATTGGTCCCGACACGGAGATTAAGGAGAACTATTATTTTAAGAGGAAAGAGAATGGGTGGAGGATGTGTTGTGAGTATGAAAAGTAAATAGGAGACAGAATGAGTGGGTGGAATAGTAAATGGATTGTTGTTGTGAGTATGATAAATGGGTCCCATTGAATATTAGAGTAATATAAACTTGCCATTTAGGGATGTCCTAAGTGGAGTGGGACGCCCAAAATGGCAATTTGTCCTAAGTCGGGTGGGACGGAGGGAGTACTCTCTTTGTCCCATTTCAAAAAAGTATATTAAAGAATTTTCTATTTAACATTTAAATTAAGAGACTCATTTTCAAATTTTTGAACTTTACAATGACATAAATGGTGTATATTTTGAGTGTGACTTAGAATTAAAAAAGGTATTGAACATAATAGTTGTTGTAATCATAAAAAGCGAGGAAGAAAAGAAAAAATGTGATAGAAAATAATAGTGGATATTTTATTGTACACTCATATATCAAGTCCCTTTAAATATACAAATAATATAAAATTTATAATTTAAGCCAATAGGACTTATAAATGAGACTACCAAAGACGTTTGTGCATATTGTTACAAAATGGAGGAAGTATGAAATTTAATTTTTGAAATTTTTATCTTATATAATTCTAGATAATTTTATACTTCACCTATATTACTAAAAAATATTTAATACATGTGAATATATGATTATGTATTTCCTTTATAAGTTATTATATTTATCTTATTTTACTTTAATTCGTGATAAACAGTTGCCTTGATCATTTTGTAAAAAAAAAACTCAATTTATAAGATATTTACTATTATTTTAATAATGTATAAAATATTTTCATTTTAAATTTATTTTAATTTCAATCTTTTGAATTCATAATATCGCCCCATGCATCGCATGGGGTTACACTAGTATCTTGAACACAAATAAAACTAACACTCCTTCCCGTTTCAAAATATATGTCGTTTTACAGGTAAAGGTCTGTTTCAAAATATTTGTCGTTTTACTATTATCAAGACATTTTTACTTTGGGTGGGGATATACACACCCACCAAATTGGTTACTACGCCCACTTTAGTAAGTTTCCCCACTATTCAAAATAATAAATTTTTACTTTAGTAAATACACTCACTTATATTCCTATCATACCCTTATTTAAAAACACTATGGGATGTTAAAACACCCACTTAATCATAATCCACTCAAATTTTATTTCAAGTTTTTCTTAACTACATGGTTGAAAGCACTTCATCTAACTTCTTCCGTCCAAAATAATTTTTATACTTTTTTTATCGTTACTATGAAAGATTTTTGAACAATAATCTTAATTGTACTAATAAAATCTAAAACTTGTTATTGATATACCATCAACAATACTTTGAATAATAAGTTTTAAATTTTATTAAGATAATTATATTTACCGAAAATCATTGCTCAAAGTTCCTTCATAATAACATAAAAGAAAATATGAATATCATTTTGAGACGGAGGCATATTTCAATTAGCCTTTTTCCCTATATTGTTTCACACGACAAAAGCATGTATTTCAATCTTACTTATGGCTTGTATTGCATGTTCATAATTTATAATATATATTCATTATACAGAAAATTGATTGGCCATGGAAATTATTAAGGAAGTATCTTAGGTTTTTGTGGAACCCCCAAACTCATTATCTATGTTCAATCGTTCATTCTTGACTTGATTTAAGAGTTTGATCTTCAAAAGTAATATTCAGAAGTGATTTTTTTTTAAGAAAGAGGGATTGTTGAAGGCATTGAAAATTACAGGAGATGGATAAACATAATTAACGTAGTAGCGGAGATTAATAATAAGATATGTATAGTTGAGAATCCTATTCAATTTAGAATAGAATTTCAATTTAGGAACAAATATTACATAGGTGGGTGTCCTAACTAATTAGAA
The DNA here is from genome assembly GCA_026119855.1 of Campanula takesimana. Lineage (NCBI taxonomy): Eukaryota > Viridiplantae > Streptophyta > Magnoliopsida > Asterales > Campanulaceae > Campanula > Campanula takesimana. Next base: position 20,106 of record JAOWBW010001739.1, on the reverse strand, counting down.
ATTATGATGTTAATGAAAGGAGTAAACAGTCATTCGCTAAAATGGTATTTTTGTATTAAAAGATTGGTGGGCGTAGTGACCAATTTGGTGGGTGTGTATATCCCCACCCTTTTACTTTTTTGTCTTACTTATACTTTTATCCATTAATAATTGTGCATTTACTCACCTAAAAAATTAAATTATTTTAAGCATAATTGAGCCTTTTCAACTTGCACTCGTTACATTTCTTAATACTGTATGTACAATATGAAAAATTTTAATTGACAAATATTTTAAAACGAAGATAGCTCTACTGGTGAAGTCACATGATTGATGAACTTTCTAAAATAAGCTCAGAACGCACTCATTTCCTCCGAAAAAGTAAAGCTCGCCTCTTTGTTCCACTTCCAGATAATCCCTACCGAAAATCTCGAGTCCAGATTTCCTGTGCCGTTTCCTCATGTGTCCCTCTAATTTGAACCGTTTATATTGATCTCCTCTCGAAAATCTCCATTCGATCTCCACACTCTCTCTCTCTCACAAACACACCCATCAGGTAATAAATTCTTTTTTTTCTTGTACAGTTATTATCCGTTAAATCACCATTGCCTTGATCTCACTGTAAGTTGAAGAATTTGTTTTATCCCATGTTTTGTTTTCGCAATTCAGGATAATTTGTCGAACCCATGTTTTTTTTTATTTTTTGTTGTAGATTAGGGCACATTTATGATTCTTTGCTCCGCCACCCTGTTGTATATTCATTCCACCCACATACATTCAATGGCAATTTCTTGTTCCCATGATTAGATTTGGTTGTTTTGGGGGTAATTTATTCAATCTTGATTTCTGAAATCCAAAACTATTGAACTTCTAAACAAATTGGGTATAAAAAGATTTTTTTTTTTTTTATTTTTTGATTCTGTTTATTTTAAAATTAATTTCAGCTTTGTTTATTGCAGAAATAAGTAAGCATTTCTCTATATTTTGAAGTGATTAAAGAGAAAGATGTCTCGTTTCTTGGGTGAATTATATCACAACATGAACACTACTGAAGATTTACTTAGTGCAGTGGTGCCATTGCTGAAGCTTCTATCACTCACAACTATAGGGTTAATTCTAGCCCACCCGAAAACGCAAATCATTCCTAAAGCAACATTCAAATTACTAAGCAAGCTTGTATTTGCTCTTTTTCTCCCCTGCCTTATATTCATTCACTTGGGCCAATCCATTACCCTCGAGGACACTGTTTTATGGTGGTTTATCCCCGTTAATGTGTTGATTAGTACTGCAATCGGATTCCTATTGGGGATGTTAGTGGTTATGATTTGTCGCCCACCTCCAGAATTTGTGCGGTTCACGATCATCATGACTGCGTTTGGGAATACAGGAAACCTCCCAATTGCCATTATTGGTTCGGTTTGCCATAGTGAGGATAGTCCATTTGGACCTAATTGTCACAAGAGAGGGTGGCTTATGTTTCATTTGCTCAATGGGTTTCTGTTATTCTTGTCTATACTCTTGTTTATCATATGATGGAGCCCCCGATGGATTATTACGAGATTGTTGAAGATGGGTCTGAGATTGATCAAGAAACGGACGGTAATGATAGTAGTAGGCCTCTTCTTGTGGAAGCGGAGTGGCCAGGGATGGAGGATAAAGAAACCGAACATTCCAAGACACCCTTTATTGCAAGAATCTTTAGTAGCTTCTCAAATAAAACACAATCCTTTCATTCTGATCTTGATCACACATTAGAAGAAAATGATGGTAGCCCAAGAACAATAAGGTGTTTGGCTGAGCCAAGAATGGTTAGAAAGATACGAATTGTTGCTGAACAAACTCCAATTCAACACATCCTTCAACCCCCCACAATCGCTTCTTTATTGGCTATTATTGTTGGGACGGTCCCACAAGCTAGATCATTCGTGTTTGGGTATGACGCTCCGTTATCTTTTTTAACAGACAGTTTGGAGATCATGGCAGGTGCAATGGTGCCCTCAGTTATGCTTGTTCTTGGAGGCATGCTTGCAGAAGGGCCGAATGATTCAAAACTCGGTATTCGAACTACAATTGGGATTATTGTTTGCAAGATTATTGGTGCTCCCTTTATTGGGAATTGGGATTTTTGCATTGGCTGATAAATTGAATCTTCTTATTGAAGGCGATAAGATGTATAGATTTGTGGTTCTTTTGCAGTACACTACACCGAGTGCAATATTATTGGGAGCAATTGCAAGGATGAGAGGCTATGCAGTTAGCGAGTCATCAGCCCTTCTCTTCTGGCAACATTTGTTTGCACTCTTTTCTCTTACCCTTTACATCGTTATTTACTTTAAGCTGCTTTAAATCTATTGATGTGCGTATAAGTCTATTTAAGAAAATTTCGTTACGCTATCAGCAGTTGAAGTTATCATTTTAAGAAACGTGTTGATGGAATTGTGAAACTTGAAATGAAATGAGATTTTGCCATGTTTCTCGTCTTTCTTTTTGTAATGCCACCGCTTATTTTGGTAGCATCTTTATTTCAGTTTTACCGAATTCGTTTGTTTTGTCATTTCTCCGTGGCCATATATGAAGAAGAAAAAAATAGAAATCCAACTTGGGTTATCACCACGTATCAGCGACTCTTTTCCGCAACTGTGTTATCAATATAAGAGTCACTTGAAGAATAATTTCTCAGTTTTATGTAATAACAATATATCTGACTGTTTATATTGATGAAGATCTATTTTTTTTTAATTATCTGAATTATTTTCCATTAACAATACTTGGGTGAGAACTCTGACTGGTTGATATATTTGTCCCGTCGTAGTTTATTTTTACAGCATGATGAAGGCAGGAGTAAATGTTTTCCGGTTGCCACTTGCCAGTTTAATTCATCTCTTATAATCAGGTTTTCTTGATTGTTTAACATCTGCATAGCTCCAATTTTGTACCAAGGGAACATTCTAAGGTAAGCAATATACTCAATACATGCATTATAATCTGAGATCAAAAGGTATGGTTCAAATGTTTGGTAAGGCACAGAATGTTACGACCAAGTAGTTTGCAGGTTTGATGAAATTATAGTACGTTCTCGTGACTCGAACAAACTTCAATAAAATGGCGTCAATTTTTATTTATTTTTAGTTTCACAACTTCAACATGTAAAGAAGTTATAAGGTGTTGGTTGTAATGTGCAGTAGGAACAGCATTACATCGAGAGTAATATGGGCGAAGAGTTTATTAGTTGTAGTTGTTATAATAAGAACCAAATGGTTTCGTGGTGTAGTTGGTTATCACGTCAGTCTAACACACTGAAGGTCTCCGGTTCGAACCCGGGCGAAGCCATTGTACCTCTTCCTTTTTTTTTTTTTTTTTTTTTTCACTTCTCTTAGAAATTTTATCTTATTCTTTCACTTTTCTTGTTTGTTATCTCCTGAATTATCGGTTTCGAGTCTTTTTCATTGTCAGTGTATGCCCTTTCCGTTTGCCTCTCGGACACAAGTTTGGAGAAAGTGGTGGATTGTCGTGATCCTCCTGCACGAGAAATCTGTGTGTACTTGTTTATACTTTATGTGCATCTTAATCACAAGTAATTTGTGAGCCTGTGATCCAAATCAACCCTTTTGTTGACTAATGAAAAGGATAGGAGAAATGTGAGACCTTATGGGCATGATATTATTTTTATTGGATAATCAAACTGCAATAGTGAAAGATTATAAATAGACAAAACTTGTATGCTATTGCAAACACCATGACCCGTCTCATAATTTTTTACTCATGACCTGCGGGTAAAAAAATTTATTTTTTTAAAAAGTTTTTATATTTTTATTTTGGTGTTTTTCCGGTTTACCAAAAGTAATACTCCCTCCGTCCCAAAACACTTTGCACATATTTCCTTTTTGGGTGTCCCATTGGTAAGTCTCCTTTCCTAAAATGTTCAAAATATATTGTTTTTCTATTCTCTCTACCCCACTTGTCATACTCACACACCTACTTTTGGGCCCCACTTGTAAATCACACTCAACTTATCATACTCACAACCTCTTTTCCACTCACAATACTTTTGAATATATATACTCATTCCTTAATTCCTTTCCTATGCATCCTCAAAAGTGTGCAAGGTGTTTTGGGACGGAGGGAGTAGTTATTATAACTAAATGTAATACATATATAGAGAAAAGTAACAGTGTTTTTTTTTTTTTTTTTATGTTTTCTTCATTTGTCAAAGTAATACTCCCTCCGTTCCACCGGAAATAGGATTTGGTAAACTTAACTTTACTTTGACCAAGTATTTTGAAAAAAATATAATAATCCAAATAAAAATTTAAATATTGTTATTGTATCACAATTAATAATACTCTCAATAACCATTTTTAAATTTATATTAGGATAATTATTTTTTATTTAAATTACATGGTCAAAGTATAAACAAAGCTACCAAAAATCCTATTTCGGGCGGGACAGAGGGAGTACTTATTATAACTAAAATGTAACGAACGTGTTAGTTATTCAACCCTTTACACTTTAGAACTAAAAACACTTGTGTTGGTAACATTGTAAAAATAAGAAAGTAACAATTTTTATAAATGAATGTTACATTTTACTTGTATAATAACATTGTAAAACAGTTACTGATGTAAAGAGTTGCAGCGGAATTAAAATAAAAGTAACCGGATAGGCAATTAATCAAATCAACGATTAATCGACCCAATTCGAATCCACGAATTAGGGTTTGGCAAGAACAACACCAAGAATGATGAAGCTCCCGATTAAACGAAGGAATCCACCTTCAACAAACCAACAATGGTTTCTAGGGTTTAACCCACAAGGTTGCAAAGTTGCAATTGAATAACAAAATCAATCCATAGTGTTTACAAACCCTAATACAGGTTTTATATTCCCAAAAACGAAGCTAACAAAAATACCAAAAATACCCTAAAGTGTTTGACTTAAGCGTAAAACGAAAAATGGGGAAAATATTGTTCGGCCAACCAAGCGGGCGCCCGGTAGTGAGCAAGCGGGCGCCTGGTCTGGACAGAAACTGGATAAAAACTGAAACAGCAAGTAAGCGAGCGCCTGGTCTCCATCAGGCGGGCGCTTGGTCCTCGATCTGGCGCTATTGATTGCTGCTGTCTTTGCGTTTGCTGCTGGCTTTGCGTCTTCGTGCTACATCATACACCCCCTCATTAAAATGATTCGTCCCGAAATCATGTACCATAAAAGAACATCTCGTGGCCATCGGTGCGCTAGGTATGGAAAGTGTAACGTCATGCTCGGACTTTCCTTTGTCGATCAGCCGTCCCTTCTTCTTAGGCAATGAACCTGAAACAAAAGATTTAGGAGTACAAAGAGAACTAAGATGTTGTCCTTTTCCTTTGCACCCACCATTCTCCATGTCCGTCAATGAGTACAAAACAAACTTACGTCCATGCTTAACCAAACGGATCACATTAGTACGCCCACAATGCATGGACCCAACATCAAAATTCCACGGCCTACCAAGCAATATCTGACATGCGCTCATATCCATAATATCGCATGTAATCACCTCCTTATATTTTCCAATCGAAAAAGGAATGATACGTTGTTGTGTGACCTTCAAATAGCCAGTAGCATTGATCCACCCAACAACATAAGGAGACGGATGGTTACGCACCTCAAGCTTGAGCTTATTGACCAAACCCCGTGCCACCAAGTTCTCACTGCTTCCACTATCAATAATAATGCGAACCGCCATATTATTTACTTTACCCTTTGTTCGAAAGATATTATGCCGTGCCGGATTAACCACCACTGCGGGAGTAGTCACTTACGAACCACACACGTATTATGTTCGTCTCCGTCATCATCATCCCCATTAGGATCATAAACCTCCTCGCAATCACCATCATCATCATCCTCTCAAGCCACCATATTAACATTCTTTCGAAGAGGACAACCACTAGAAATATGTCCTGTTTGCCCACATTTAAAAAACTTGGTTCTATAGTTTTTGGCATAAGGATTATCCTTCGGTTGACCACCAGTAGCAGGGGTAACGTTCTTTTTAACCTGAACAGCAGTAGTTACCTGATCTGCTACAACGGACTTAGACCCACACCTTGTGCTGTTTCTTTAGCCAATATCGTATTACCAACAGAAGAACAAGAAACTGCGCCCTCAGAAGTAATAAGTTGACGTTCAACTCAACCTGATTACGAATATTAACACGAAGCCCGGAAATATACCTAGCAGTTAATTGAGCATCCGACTCACATAAATCGTTACGGGCAGACCAAGAGTGAAATTCATGCGTGTATGCACGAACAGATTTAGTACCCTGTTGATACTCCAAAAAAATTGATACAATTGTTGTTCAACATTAGCAGGTAAAAATCGTTGTCTTAATGCATGTTTCATCATAGGCCATTCAGTAATCATTGGTCTTTGGTTACGAATATTTTGAGTGCGTAATTGTTTCCACCAAGCAGATGCACCACCCCTCAATTTATAAGCAACATAAGGAACTTGTCGTTCAGCAGGAATATTCATTAAGGCAAAATATTTTTTGAATTCCTCAACCCAATCAGAAAATTCAACCATATCCAATTCACCAGAAAAAGGTAAATCAACCTTAATTTTAGGGTTGTGTTCATAATTAAAATTACCTCCTCCACCCAAGTTATGCTGATTTCTTCCTGCTGGCGGATCACGACGATTGTAAACTCCACGTTCGACACGTTCATCTTGACGTTCTGCTCTCTGCCCAAGATTGCCAATACCAATTTGCAAATCCCGCAAAGCCTCCGTCAATAGTCAATCCGTTCGGAGCGTTCTGCTTCTCGTTGCTCTTCGCGTTCAACACGATCTGCCTCGCGTTGCTCCAAATCATGTCAGAACCGTTCTAACACAGTAACCAAATCACCAGGATTCGCTTGCTCGTTGGTCATCTTGGATCATCCTTTTTCTGATACCAATTGATGTAAAGTGTAGCAGCGGAATTAAAAGAAAAGTAACCGGATAGGCAATTAATCGAATCAACGATTAATTGACCCAATTCGAATCCAGAAATTAGGGTTTGGCAAGAACAACACCAAGAATGATGAAGCTCCCAATTAAACGAAGGAATCCACCTTCACGAAGGAATCAACCTTCAACAAACCAACAATGGTTTCTAGGGTTTAACCCAAAGGTTGCAAAGTTGCAATTGAATAACAAAATCAATTCATAGTGTTTACAAACCCTAAACATGTTTTATACTCCCAAAAACGAAGCTAACAAAAATACCAAAAATACCCTAAAGTGTTTGACTTAAGCGCAAAACGAAAACTGGGAAAAATACTGTTCGGCCAACCAAGTGGGCGCCCGGTAGTGAGAAAGCGGGTGCCTGGTCTGGACAAAAACTGGATAAAAACTGAAACAGCAAGTAAGCGGGCGCCTGGTCTCCATCAGGTGGGCGTTTGGTCCTCGATCTGGCGCTATTGTTTACTGCTGTCTTTGCGTTTGCTGCTGGCTTTGCGTCTTCGTGGTACATCAGTTATGTTTACTTGTATAATAGTATATCCATATGTTTTCAAATAATAAGTTACAATTGGTTCAATTTATCATGATACATGTAAAGTATTGCATTATCTATCGAAATCTGTTAAAATTCATCTACTAAAGTGTTACATTTACTTGTAAAAATAATACATTCAAGTATATAAGTTGTTATTTTTTAAATGTTACTCCCTCCATCCCAGCCTAAGGTTCATACATAGGTTCTCACCTATGTATGATAATTACACCAAAAAACCAGTACTTATCAACCTAAATATAATTATTTAGCTGTTGTAATACACATTAATTAACTAAACTAACCTAACTCTAACCAACCCACACACCATAGTTAATGTTAGGGATTTCTCTCTCCCAAAAATCAAACACGCCTTTCAAAAAAATCAACATGTTCTTCAGTTCCTCTCGCTATCTCCTTCCGGTCGTCGTTGTCTCCTCCGATCGTCCATGGCGACTTACTCCTATGCTCTCTCTCCTTTCTCCCTTCTTTTCATCTCAACCTTCTAAGTCCTCCTCTTCCCTACCCTCCATAAAAATCCTAAAACAAAAACCTAAATTGATCAAACTTCGTCGTTTCAAATATTTTCAGTCCATTGTTGCTTCTCGATCTCGGTACATACCAAAATTCCAAAACCCCCAATTCTTCTAAAACCCTAATTTACCCTCCAAATTGAATCAATGGTGGCTAAATATTTCTCATCTTGTTCCTTAACGGACGACATCCCGACGACTCAGACTACAAGTACGACTCAAACTTCACTCCATGGTTGTTGTACGTTGACGATACGCCGGTCCAGAAATTATTGAAAGAGTGCGATGCAACACCAGTTCCAGATTCACCGCTGGCCGTTCCAGCTTCACCACTGCAACTGGATCGGAATTTAGAAGAGAACAAGCAGTTTCTTCGCATTCTTTCTTGGTGGTTCCGTCAGTCAAATTGGTATATCCGGCTTCTTTCTTCGAAGAAACTTAGGTAAGTCCATTCTGGTTTAAATTTGTTGATTACGAAAATGTTGAAGTTGTGGTGCCCTGGTTTAATTTGTTGAGTACAAAATGTTTACAATTGTTATCTTCACACAATTATCTACACAAAAACTTTCTTCACACTTGTCTGCACAAAAAACTTGTCTGCACAAAAACTTTCTTCACACTTGCCTGCACAAAAACTTTCTTCACTAAAACTTTCAATCTTCACATAAACTGTAACCCATCTCCCCCATTAGCTCGTTGATCCCATTTGTTTGGTCATTTTCCATTAGGTACTCCACGCACTCCAGAACAAGATCATTGTATACAACTAAATCTCTAGGAAGTTGTCCGATTCTTTCTAGTGCACCTTGTTGGTAGTGGTGCCCTAAGCACGTTTAAATAAACGTTGTAATTGTTATCATTTATTTCATATCAATAAAGATATGTTTTGATTATTATTGTTGTTCATGTTTACTTATAATAATCTCCGTCCCTAGTACTGTTAAGCACTAGTATAAAGGCTAAATGATCATAGGATGATCATGTTAGATTTATGGGTACTTGTTTGGAACAAGGTGCTGGACATGACCCGCTCTATGAGATTTATGTCATGGTCTATGTCATACATATATCTCATATTAGTTATGTCATTTGAATCCTTAGACATGAAGTTATTATAGTCTTCCACTTGATGAACATTATGTTTGACATATTCAAACGCTACTTTTAACCGAGTGGTTATAAAGGGTATGATTGGCATAATCGGATTCACGTAGGAAGAATAATAAGCTAAAATGGATTTGTCCCTCTTCGGAGAGATATCAAGCTTGGGCCTCTCGTAGGAATGATGTGATGAAATGTTCGGCCGGACTCAAATGAATTGATTGGATCAATGTCATTTGGATTATCAACATATTCGGAATCGAGAAAGTATTGAACAAAACAAGTTGACTCTTTGACCATGACTTATGTTCAATGATATCGTGGACAAAGGGATTGTGACATATTCTAAAGGAATGCGAACTTGTATCTAGTTATACTATTTGGGTAGGTATGACGGTTTGCTAGAACCTAATCATATCTTATGGGATCATGTTTGAGCCCATTGCCAACTTAGTATAATCCTAGAGGGTCACACACAATAGAACGAATCTTTAAAAGGACTACATTGGAATTTTGGAAATTCTGGACATCCTGGGAAGTGGGCGACCGCACAGTATGGACTGGGCGGCCACACAATTATCTTAGTTTTGTACCAGTTTTGCTTCAGATAGTTGTGTGGACCGCACAGAGGGTTTTGGGCGGCCGCACAGTGCTGTCGGGTGGCAGATTCCTAATTTGATTAGGAAACGAATTTTGGACGGATTTTGACACAAGTTTCCTATTTGGAATAGGTTATGCTTGTGTATAAAAGACTAAATTCGGCCAGCACTCTATGCTAATGATTTTGTGAGTCTCAAAGAGTTTGAGAGAGGGTTTATTTTGTTCTAAGACATTCTTGGTTGAAGAACAAAATAATACACAAAATAAATTCTATATAGTTCTTTTGATTGTGAAAAAGTGTTTCACAATTTGGTCTAGCAACCAAGATCAAAGAAGCTACTTTGATATTCGTTCGAAGTGTGGATACCGCTAGAGGGTGAAAATCATCATCTTCAAAGTTCGTGTTCAAGCTTTGTGATCGCGATCAAGTCTTCAAACCTCCACCAAAGACCAAGAGAATTTGATAGCCATCAAGGGTTAGTTCATTCCTTTATTCTTATGTTGTATTTGATTTAATCGTATGAACGGATCCATGGCTTTGGGTTTCAAAATTTTAAATGCTAAATTCCGCTGCGCATGTTTGATCGAAACCCATAGTCATTTCCCCCCTTAGTCTTCATTATCCCTATCATACATGCTTGTAAAGATATGAAAATATTGTTCAATGATGCAGTGGTATCAGAGCCCCGTTCATGTTGATTATTTCAATACCTAGATCATGTCATGTGTATATAAATTGTTTATGTGCCTTGCATGATATGAATATTGGAATATGTGATGTTTATGTGTTATGTGATTTTTGTGGTTTATTGTTTTAACAACTTTAATCGCACGATTCAATCGCAATAAAAAATTATGGTGGATTCAGAATTTGTTGGTTATTAATTTTGATTGGATCAAAGTTTTAATAATCGGGGAAAAACAATTTTGAGACAAAATTTTCGAACTTAAAATTCTGCACATTCTGATGGCTCCGGGCGACCGCACAGTTTTGGGCGACCGCGCAGGGGTTTTTGGGCGGCCGCACAAGGGGATCAGAAGGTTTGATTTTGCTCAAAAATCAGAATTTGGAATTTTCGAAAGGTTCAACAAAACCAGTAACAGAACCAATCCAGACCTGCTGATCTGGAATGGGTTTTGGGTAGTTGGTTTGTGTGTGGATCTTGGGGTTTGATTTTCCTATTTGTTTTAGTCTTGTGATTCTAAGATTGGTTCAAGTTTTGGATGGCTAATCTGCGTTCATCGAGATTGTGTTTCCCAAAATTGATCGCAATCAAAGTTTCAAAGATAAAACGAAGTTAGAATTATGAAGAGTTCATAATTGCTAAAATTGAGAAACAAAGTTCTTGATTCAATGATTGGAGATCCATGTGGAATTGTGAATGCAATTGGCCTACGTTCATCGAGACCATCTATTGCTTAGTTTCGGCCACATGGACTACTTTCTTGGTTTCTTGAATTAGTGTGGGATTGTGGTTGCCTAATGCTTAGTTCGACCGCACTTCTTGTTGTCTTGATTGGAGATAATAACCAAAATTGAAATAGTCTCATCCTCATAATTATAGAGAAACTAATGACACATAAATATCATGCTTAAATTAATGGAGATTAATTTAGTGGCTAAACTTGATGTGTAACATGTTTATATTATGTGCTCATAAATGTGTTATATGCTATATGTGATGAACCTTCAAAGAAAGTTTTAAGTCTTTTATTGCCATGCCATGATTAAAACACTTGTTAGTACATGAGTGATTTAATGTAGATTCTCCCTAGCGAGATGCATTAAATTTGTTTGTGTATGAGCAAGATAGATAGTGTGGGCACGCCCTAGCGGGACACATTAACTATGCGTTTAAAAATGATTAGACTTAATTGGGCGTCAAAACAGTTTTGGGCCTAGGCAAAGATGAGGTTTAACATGCTTTTTGAAATTGGATTTCTTAAAGAATCTCATAAAAGGAACTAAGAGTCATATGAGATATGATTGACAAGAGTTGTCTACCTAATTAATTTGATTTTGTGTAATCCGCCTTAGCGGACTTGAAATTAAATTAAAGTCGGATCTTAACTCATTTAAATTATATTATACATTGGATGTATATGAAGGTTGTATAATTTAGTGAGAGTATTTTGTTTGAAAAATACATTATTTATCTCTTAATGAAGATCGGTACTTATTGAATTTTGGAATTTTGCATATTTGTAGATAATGACTAATAACACTCAATCAATGTCGTTGCGATCGATCCTTGAGAAGGATAAGCTCGAAGAGAATGGTACTAACTTTATGGATTGGATCCGTAGCATAAGAATCGTTCTTAGGCAAGAAGATAAGTTGTACATTCTCGATGGGCCTCTCCCCGCTGAACCACCGCCTACTGCCCCTAGGGTAGAAAGAGACAATTACAAGAAACATCGTAATGATTCTAGAGATGTAAGTTGTCTCATGCTTGCTGCTATGTGTTCAAAACTCCAACAAAGTTTGATAGCTGGTATGATCTTATTGATTAGGGTGTCTTTAATCACTGCCTTTGTGATTGACTCAATGGGTTTGGTCACTGGAGTTCTTTTTTCCTTGTTTTTGCTATTCCTTTTGGCCGGCTCCGTAAAAGTAAAAGGAATTATCCCTAGTTTTCCATCAAAAATTACCTCTCCGTCACTCCCAAACAAAGGCCTGCCTACTACACATATGAACATAATTTTTGGGAAGAATTTTTTTGATTTGCAAGACCTATATGGATTAGTTTCCTCAGGCATCAGGTAATACTTCGCAGTTGCACGTGATAAATAAAACAATTTCTCATCCATGTGCACATCATAACTCATATCCTTGAATTTTGTTAAATCTAATACACTATCATGCATCAATTTAGAAAGTGAGAATTGTAACTTTTGGTATTTGTTGGCTTGTGTTAGTTGTGGCTTGATGGCATTTGAGTGCCTTCTTATAACTCCAGTTTTTGCCCATCTATCCACTGTACTCTTGCCTACACCAAGTTTTTGAGATAATCTTCTTAATGTAGATCTTGAATTGAGGGGAATTTCCATGACTGCTGCACCATTTATTTCCTTCTTATTATGGCACAACCTTCCACGCCTTTTTTTCATGACATTAATTGGCAAATGATGCTCTTTGTTTTCTTGCTATTGCCCAGATTTTCCCAACTGTACGAGCACTTACTCCCCACTTTTTGGAAGCTTCATCAGCTTTTTTGCGTACAACCTGGCCTCCCTTTTGATTCTCTCGCAGAAATTCAGCAATACACTGTCTTTCTTCATCAGACAGATTTTTTGTTCTCATTGTAACCTTGCTTTTGTAACTATTGTAAAGTAAAATTGCATGTAGTTATGGTATTTGTAGTGGTGATTAAATGTAATGTTATAATTTCCCTCCAACTTGAATTTATGAATTTTCCCACCATATGGGTTTGTTAATTGTTGCTGTAAGCTGGGAACATTTGAATTTTGTATAGATAATTTGATTTGAGATGAAAATTTACTTTCCCTCCAAAAGTACACCAAGTACTGCCTACCTTGTACAGTGGCCAGTACTTCTCCGGTTAGTGAAGTAAAGATAACCATAGTTAAGTTTTATTTAAAAGTTTCTCTCTCCTCTTAATTTACCCCACTTGCATTTTTTTATACAAAAGTTATTCTTTTCTTAATCTGTGTGTAAAGTCAAACTCAGAACCTTAGGCTGAGACGGAGGGAGTACCTTTTTTCAAAAAAATAAAATCAAAGTGCTAAAAAAAAATGTGCGAAAATATTATTACATTTCAGTATAACGATAATTAGATTTAGTTATTGTTAGTGTTATACGTATTTATAGTTAGTATTACAGTTGAGAGAGATTAAAATGAGTTCTTTTTAAAAAAAAAAAAAAAAAAACTGGTGTTACGTACACTAATAAACAATGTTACTTTATAAGTAAAACAATTGTTACATTTAGTTATACTAAGTATTACTTTTGACAAAGGAAAAAAACTGCATAAAAAATTAAAAAAAATTAAAATAAAAAATTGGGTCATGAGTCGCTGCCACGTGACAGATTTTGAGTGGAGTGTGGGTTCGGATCCCATGCTTCGCGCAAAATTGCTACCATTGCAACCATTCTTATCCATGAGAACAAAATGGATGTTTTATCCATGAGAACAAAATGGATGTTCTCATGGGAAACACCTCTTATAAATATTCTGTTGGAAAACCGGAACATGAGCAGTGTGAACACAAAGTGCTGCTACTCACGCCGTGCCAAAAAGAATATCTGATGAAAATATAATATGTGATGGTGAAAGATATACATATTCTTCTTATCGAATTTAAAACTTACTACCTCCGTCCCAAAATATCTTACATTTGCTATTTCTCATTGTCTTAAAAAGTTCTTCTCATTTCTATAATCTGGGCTTAAAAGTGCATAACAAAACATGGCTAGTGAAGCAAGTGTTCATATCCTTAAAAAAATGAATAGTCAAATGCAAAAATCATTTTGAGACAGAGGGAGTATAATTTTGCAGGTATATAATGGAATGTGGAGAATATGGTAAAAGAACATATATTTAGGGATAAAGTTATATATAAAATAGACATTTTGAGATGAAAGAAAGAAGAGCCGGTCTCTTTTTTACACTAATTTTAGTGTAAAATTTGTTTTTTTTTTTAATAAAAAAAAAAACAGATTTTCTATAAGAGATGAAAAACAAGTTTTACACTAAGGCTAGTGTAAAACAAATTGTTCACCAGATTTTCACACAAAAAATTTTTCCTCCATCCCACTCGAATTAGACAAATTTCCATTTTGGATGTCCAATTCGATTTAGGACAACTCAAAAATGGAAGTGTTTTATTTGATGGGACCCACATTCACACTCACAACAACTTTCCACTCATTATTCTCTACCCAACTTTTTCTCTCCTACATCACTCTTCATACTCACAACACCTACTCCACTAACACTTTTTCCTTAATCCTCGTGCCCAACCCAAAACCTTAATTCGGGTGAGACGGAAGAGTATTTAGTTTGAGACAAATAATACTCCCTTCGTCTCAAAATAGATGTCGTTTTGAAGTGTTCACACATATTAAGAAATGTCATTAATGCATGTGAAGAAGTCTCAAATACCCCTAAAGTAATTCAACTACCTAGGTAGTTAAATGGTTAGGTAAGAGATAATTCACTATCATTATTAAGGGTATAATTGGTATAGATCAATTAAAAAGCTTTGAAAATAGTGAAACGACAAGTATTTTGAGACAAAATTTAACTCCAAAAATGACATCTATTTTGAGACGAAGGAGTATTTTATTAATCAAACACAAACAAATAAAACATGTCAAATTAGTGAAAATCTAAAAAAAAGTTTTTTTTTCCTTAGGGTTCGCGTAAAACGTGTTTTTTAAAATGGGGTGGTGACATTTTTGTAAACAACAGAAAGTTGTTTTAAAACAGGTGGTGGCATTTTTGCAAATAACTGACGCATGTCGTAAGTGTCAGTGTCAAAAAGTGCTAGTCAACGTGTTTGAAAAAAACACGTTTTTTCTATCTTTAATGTAAAACACGTTTTTCATAAGACTTACTCGTCTGATTAACGTGCATTACTTTAATCCGCTCCAGAGTTTTTAATGGGGAGAAAGGAATGGGAGAGGATGATGGAAGGGGAGGGGAAGGAAGGGGAGGGGAGGGAAGGAGATTTCTTATGGGGGTGCTTCTTAGTTATGAAAGAAAGGGAAGGAAAATACTTTGAATTACTATTATACCCTTAATGAAAGAAATAGAATGTTATATTTGAGGGGTAATATAGGTTCATCATAAAAGTTTGTCAATATAACTTTCTTTCCTTCTATTCTTTCCTTCTAATTCCTCCCACTTTTGGGAAGATTGTGTAGGAGGGAAAATCTTATTAATTTTCCTTCCCTTTCCTTCAATTTCCTTTTTAAAAAAAATTAGGAGCAACATTAGGAAGGAAAATATATCACATTTCCTCCCTATTCCTTTCATTTCTCTCATTTTAATAACTCGGGAGCGCACATAATAATAATAATAATAATAATAATAATAATAATAATAATAATAATAATATATTAATAATAATAATAATGACATACTGGGTGCGGACCAGTACTATTTCCAGCCTAAAATCTTACGGGGCCTACAAAACTATGCTGCTCCCTTGGACTTCAGAACTGGACCATTTATAATTTTGGGCGTGTCCGATTAAAGACTAATTTAATGGGCCAATATAGTAGGGTTCGGGCTGGTCGGGCTGGTTATCCAAATTTATGCTCAGCCCTTTGCCATAAATCATTTACGGTTCACGGTTATGCTTGGCACGGTTATCCAAGTACAATACCAAAATTTAGGTACTGTATCTATAATTTGTACCATTGATTTTGTATTTAATCAAACGGTTATGATTGGTTCTCACGGTTCTCATTTAAAAATGGTTCTCACAAGAACGCGAACTATATATATATATATATATATATATATATATATATTGACGTAGTTTTAGTTTATCGGTTTGGGACGGGATAGCGGTACGGTACTTGAACATTATACCAAAACAAAACCAAAACTTCGGTTCTAAAAAAATCAAGTACCGTAAGCTAATGGTATTTTCGGTTCGGTTTTGATACGGTTTCGGTATTTTCGTTTTTGTTGCACACTCATATTACAAAATATTTGGCAAACATTTAGAAACAGTTTGAAAAACAAGAATTTTATAATTTTTGTGCATGAACTAACTTCAAAAATAATCAATCCGTATTTTTTCCATCCAACTAGTTGTTCCCAGACCTGAGACCATAATAATTCATTACAAACTAAAAACTGGAACAAAAAATTACTTTCCAAACGTTGCGCTTCTATAGACCAAGACGAGAAACTAAACCTTATATTTCTACTTAAACGAATACTCCCACCTTTCAACACAGAAATAAAGAAGAAAGTATGGTTTCATAAGTGAGAAATGGTCGTGGTTATGATAAGTGGAGCCCACAATTAAGTTTGTGTAACAAGTCGTGTAGGTTTGAAAAAACGAACATTTTACAAAAAAAAAAAAAAAAAAAAAAAAGAGGCTTACTAATGAGATACCAAAAATCAAATTAGTGTAAGGTGTTATGGGCCGAGAGAGTAATGTACACAAACAATTACGAAAAATCAAAGTTAGTATTATGTTTCTAAGTAAATAATTAGTTTAATATAATTGTTATTATATTAATAATTGTATAAATAAAAACACATGACTTAGAAAGTTGAGGCTTCAAATATACTACTCCCTCCGACTCAAAATAGATGTCGTTTTGAGAGTTAATTTTTGTCTCAAATACTTATCGTTTCACTATTTTCAAAGTTTTTTTTATTGTTGTATACAATATACCCTTAATAATGATAGTGAACTACTCCCTCCGTTCCTTAATATAAGTCGTTTTAGACTCTCAATTTTGTCCCTTTTTATAAGTCGTTTTAGCTTTTATTTGGTCTTTTAGACCAAAATGCCCATCTTTAATGCTTCCCTTGATTTGTGTAAGGTAGTTGAAGAGAGAAATGAGTCTTTATTTGCATTAAATTAATACTAAGAGATAGAAAGGGTAATTTGGAAAGTTTAAAAAAGAGTTATTGCTTCCTTGGTTTGTGTAATTTTTTGCTAAACGACTTATATTAAGTAAACGGAGGGAGTATCTCTTACCTAATCATTTTAATTACCTAGGTAGTTGAATTAATTTAGGGGTATTTGGGACTTCTTCACATGTATTAATGGCATTCTTAATATATGTGAAACACTCCAAAACGACATCTATTTTGAAACGGGGGAGTAGCATTTAGTTTCGAAGAAGGGGAGTATATAGTATTAGTAAGAAACCTCACAAAAACATAAAGTGAGAACGATAGATAAAGAGACAAAGATAATAAATCTATTTTGTTTTTCAATTGGTTTTTCTTATATAAATCTATTATTCGTATCAAACTTTTACTTAGAAAAAACATTTACTTTAGATCAGAACGTCTTCATATAAAAGAAGGAGTGAGTATGATAATTACTATTACATCTGTCCCTAAATGAGTGTCTTAATTTTATTTTAAGGGACATAATTTTTTATATTAATTTGGTGACAAAAATTAATATATAATCTGGTAATCCTCTTTACAAACATTTAGTATTTGCACAGTATAAAGAGACCGGTGAAAAAAATTTTCGAAAAAAAAAAACATTTACGGACAAAGTTATATATGATCAAACTGGACACTCATTTTGAGACAATTTTTTTTTAAAATGAACACTCATTTAAGGACAAAATGAGTACCAATTTCAATACTCCCTCCGGTTCTAAAATAACTCTCACTTTTGAGTCAAAAATTGATCCAAAATAACTGTCACTTTTGAGCTAAATGACCTTCTTAACCCTCGCCTTGAAACTTGTTTTGCTTTATTAATTTTCTTAGTTGTGAGACATTAGTGTAGTAATGATGCCCTATTTAATAGGGGTAAAGTTGACACTTTTGTCCTAAATCATGATATTAATTGCTTTCCTTAAGAAGTGGTGCCAAAGCAAAAAAAAAAACAGTTATTTTGAACCGAATAGTGTATTATAATCCATTGAATGTGATTGGGAATATGCGGAGAATGGTTATGAATGCAGGACCATCCTTTGTTTGCCACTCCCAACTTCTATTAAACTAAGGACCTCTCCATTGATTCCATTCATAACACCTTTTTTTTTTTTTTCCTTCCCAGTAGTTAATAAAAGAAACCTATTCTTCTCTTTTATTCTAATAGCCTTTGACAACTATAATGTGTTATGTTTCATTTTGGTTAACATCTAGTATTCTCAAGCATCCATAATGATGATAAAGAGCTTTTTAAAATGTTTTTTTTTTTTACAATTCAATATGTTAAATTATTTTTAAATAATATAAAAAACTATTTTAAAATTTTCACAATAGTAAAGCTCTTTTTTACTTAGGGAGTTGGTGAATATTAATATAAAAAACTACATGAAGTGATATTTCTACAAAGAGCAACTCTTTAGCAAAGAGCTTTTTTAAAACTTTCATAATGGCAAACAATCTCTAAAGAGCTCACGGTTTTTATTTTACAAAAACGATAGTTTGGTAATGGTATGTATTTGGCTCATATACCGAATATAAAAACCGTACTGTACCGTTTCTAATTAAAGTATGTAATTTGTATGTACATATACTCATTTCATCTTGTAAATGCATTTAAAAAAAGACTGAAGTGTATGTATATATGCTCATTTTCATCTTATAAATGCATTTTGAAAATAGATCGAAGTTCTTTGCTTCGTATAGTTGATGATTGTTGAGTGTGACTCTCAATTGGAACTTGGTTGGATCGGTCTTGCAACAGAAGAAGAAGAAGGCAGACAGCATAGGCAAGGCGACCGCTCCAAAGGGATCAGGCGGCCGCCTGTTTGGGTTGGCTTTGTACCAGAATCAACACTGTATGGGTGGGCGACCGCCTGGGTGAAAGAGTGCGGGCGCCCGGTCCTTGTCGGGGCAGAAATCCTGATTCAAAAGGAAACTGTTTTTGGCTGTGATTTGGGACCTAAATCCTAACATTGGTATCAAGCTCCGGTTTATGGATCTTGTATTGCTTATTGGTAACGAGGCAGGGAAGTACGAAATTGAGAAATTCGATCGCAAGGTCAATTTCGGTTTGTGGCAAGTGAAGATGCGAGCAATCTTGGTGGGTAAAATTATGTCAAGGCTTTGCTTGGGAAGGCAAGGAAACCGGCAAGCTTGACGGATGAACAATTTGATGATATGAACGAGAAAGCTTTATCTCTCTTACACTTTGAGTCTCAAAGATGAGGTATTGAGTGAGGTTGTGATTGAGAAGACTGCGGCAGAGCTTTGGCTTAGGCTTGAGAAATTGTACATGACCAAGAGCATTAGTAACAGGTTGCTACTAATGAAGAAACTCGAGGAGTGCAAACTCAAAACAGGTGAGTCTAGAAAATCATCTTGATGAGTTTGATGGTTTGGTTACGGACTTGAAGAATGTCGATGTCGTGATTGATTGATGACATTGGCGTAAAATTGCTTTGTTCTCTACCTCCAGAATACATGCACTTTAGAGAGACAGTGTTGTATGGCAAGGAATGAGATCTCTATGGAAGAGATCAAGAAATGCTCTACTACAACAGGAAGTCATTGAGACGCACTTGACCTCAACAAGTGTTGAATCTCAAGGTGATGGGTTAGTAGCTAGAAAGCGGCAGAAAGTCAAGGAATGGTCAATCTGGTTCAAGTGAAAGGCAAAAGAATGTGATATGTCATGGTTACAAGGACAAGGGACACATTAGAAGGTTTGTCCAAACCAAAGGGATACAACCGCGAAGACAAA
>JAOWBW010001738.1:164067-208025 GCA_026119855.1 Campanula takesimana | reverse complement strand
GAAAATTACAGTACAATGGAAGCAAATTTTCATACACTTTCCAGAAACTCTTGCCATTTTCAATCTCCGAACCTCGGCCGTCGTTCACTCTTCCTCAATTCAACGCCTGTTCATTCTATTGCTAATGCTAAACTCATTCAATTCCCGGTAAATCGATGTTCGGAGCTCAGACGAGTCTTCTCAAGTTGAAATCCTCGGGAAATCAGCGGCGTCTATTTGCCGTGACTCGGCGGAATCGGTTACGGTCGTCTTCGAGTTTGGAGATGGAGAACCGGTGGTTAAGGAGGAGTCTGTAAGTCCGGTTTATGTTCCCACGCCTCCAATCGTCAACTTCGAACTCCTCACAGCGGGTGATTCCATCTTTTCTTTCATAATTCCGTTTTTAATTTCGTTTTGTAGTCGACATTAATGCTTACTGTAGTATCTTAATTTGGATTAAACATGCATGTTTGGTTGTGGCATTTAATTGAGCTTAAGATTACTGGATTAGCACTTACAATTTTGACTTTTCAAGTCAAATTGATTACTTTTAGGACTGAATTTTCGTAATTTAAATTGTTGTGAGCTATAATCATCACAAACTTCTAGGATGAAACAATAACTAAGTTCATATGAAACTGCATTCCTAAAATGGCTAAATTGGTCTTTAAAAAGTCAATCTTGCAACTTTTTTTAATGTGAAGGGTGAATTACTTGAATTTTTGAAGAGGAAAAGGAGGTCAGTACTACTCTAGACTAGTATAATGGGCTGGAGAGTTGGGATGAAATTGAGATACTTGTTGGGGATTCCAACATCTAAACAAGAAGATCGCAAGATAACTTATGCAAAACGACAAACGCAACGACAATGCAACAAGCACGACAAGTAAAGCAAAATCAAAAGAAGCACGAGAGATTGATAGCCCAGTTCTTCAATGTGATTGACTACGTATGGGGGCACTGCCATGCCAGGATCTTGTACTATAACAATACAAAGGCTCCTAAGAATAAGCCTAAACCCCAGACCAAAAGGATTCCTGAACATACCAAAAAACAAATTTTGCCGGGGCTGTGCGGCCTCACCATGTGACCGCATAGGCCTGTTCTCCAAAATCTGCACAACCGTCGCTCGCACCCCGTGACCGTACCATTTCCAGTCTCCTATGCGACCACACTATGCGGCCACATAGACTCCAGAATGTTGTTTCCGCAATCTTGTTCTCTTGTTCCCGCCTAGTATCCAGTTTGGCTCCAATCCTGACAATACTGGGGTGTTGAATGTTTCCTTCCCCAAAGTGGGTGTCATTTGGTGGTTTTACATGAAAATTAAGGTATTGGGCTTTTAAGCAACTTTGCTATCATTCTATTTGCTAGCACCCAATTTTCAACCGAGGAAGTCCAAGTAAAGCTTTCTTTAACTTGTAACCGATGCTTCCTGCCTTGTACAGCAGAGTGAAATAATTGAAGAGTAGATCCAACCATAAAAAAACATGATTGAAAATTAGATCCAACCAAAAAAATAAAAATGATTGCATATTAGAGCGCTATTAGCATAGACCATACCTTATTGTCCACATTATATCATTAAAACTGTGTGTTTGGGACATGATAGTTGCAAATGTGAACTATGGAAATTCATTATAAAGGACACTTAATAAGGACTGAAAAGTATATGTTTTCCTTGATGTAGCGGATAAATGCAAGGAAGAAGAGGAATAAGCTTTACTGTGATGGCACTGATACTAGTTACATTTACACCTCGCAAGTCATAGGATCTTGGTAGTTGATATTCTTTTTAGTTTGGAAAGTTAGCTGCCAAGCAAATGGGGCATTTGCAAAAGCAATACTTTCTGTGAAAGCACGAGCATAAATAGCAACTTCATATTCTACATTTACCAACAGCACGCACACCTTTTTTCCTTTTCCCAATAGAGCATCAATTGGGTTGACCGCATACATTTTTCTTTTGCTTGTTACCTTATATTGGGTAATAGTTTCATACTGTTAGTCTCTTGTTTCTTGAAACAGGTACCACTTTGATCGAACCACGAGGAAGTTTTTTGAAGGATGGTACTTCAAGGTTGGCAATACCTGAAAGGCGGCAGAGCTTCTGCTTTATGTATTCTATTGAGAATCCAGCCTTCCCAAAGAAATTGAGCAGATTGGAGGAACTACAGCATGGACCTCGATTTACTGGAGCAGGCGCTCAATTCTCGGTGCTGATGACAAGTATATTTGCCAATACACGGAGGAATCTCCAAACTTTGGGCGAGTAGGTTTACCAATTAATCTGTTTTACAGTGCTTTATCTAAATAACCATGTTCATTAGATCATGATGCGCTTCAGCCAGTATAGAGCCACTATGGGGAAATCTGAATTCTGAATTCTCTTAACTCGGGATATGCTCATTTCCATAGTTGAACCATAGTTGCTGTACATTTCAAGTTTCTACTTTTTCAGAAGTTTAACAGTGTGGTAGAGGAGGATCTAAGGTCATAAGTTTCAATGTTCGTGTTTGATTTAGTGAAGCCCCGTAGAACATCCTTCCTTCTGTAATTATGGTCCTTACGGATGAAGCAGTTAGTCTTGTTTTCCAAAATATACTCTTAACCTCAGATTTAAGCTTATAGCATGTTTCTCTATCTTATAATTGGCCGTCTCTATGCAGGTAGGCATGAGCTGGTTCTGGAAATACATTCATTGCCCAAAGGAAATGCAGCCTCCAAATAAGGAAGTTTTCCTCCCCAGGTTGTTATTCTTTCAATCTCAAAGCTGAAACTCACTGATTTGTCAATTGCTGATGGAGTAAAGCTGTTTCCCTCATTTGTTTAGTTAATTAAAGCTATCATTTACTTGTTTTGTAACTTATATCCTTGGAAAGCTTAGAGTGAGAGTTAGTACCTCATGACATTGATGCTCTGAAGACAACTTCCTCTCCTAATGGGACTTAAATTTTTCTTGTTAATCATTACCCGTTGCCCTCAATAACTACTACCGTCTGGGCTTTGGGTAGACTGGTCTCTGTGTGTTTGTTTGGGGGGTGGGGGTGGGGGGAGTGGGTTACTTCTCCTATACCTACTGTAAACTAATCTTGCCTGGTACTCGTGGGCATTGCAAAGAGCTTGACTCAACTTTGTTACTTCGCATATGTCGCTTGGGGAAGGGGGGGGGGGTGGCGGAGGTTCTCCTGTGTCCATGCAACCAAAAGCTTAAATCTACCGTATGCCAAAGGAAGTTATAGGTGCCGACTTGATTAAAGAGCAACATGCATGGGAGACTCCTTAACCAGTGTAAGGGCCCCTAGATCAGCCTGTTTTTCTGATGCTTTAGTAGAGAAAGGTCAATAAAAAGCTGGTGTAGTAGAGAATTTGAACTTTTGGGTTGCAATGTGTTCACGTCTGGTGTTCCTGGGAGAAAGTGTTGGAATATTATTGCTAGCATCACTACCGTTTTCTAGTTTGTGTTAAAAGAACATAAATAATAAAGAGAAGAAGCAAAGTTGACCCAATAGGGCTGGTAGACCCCTATGGACATTTCACACTTGCATATAAATTTCAAAATTATTTACCTCATAGGAACTGCTCTAAGATGTTGAACAAGCTGTCTCCTTTAGATCCTAGGATTTGTCAAAGAAAAGAACTCATCTGACCATTTGCTTTGCAGACCAACTAGTGTTCTAATCTTAAGGGAAGTATAACATTTAATTATTTTTATTCAATTTTGTTAATGTATCTTCAGTTTATTTTGATGGCTTGGAGCTGGACTTATTTACTCTACATGGACATGAAAATGGATTTTTTTTTTTTCTGTTGCCGACATGACATATCTCATTGATCTTGTGTGCAGGAATTTGATAAGAGAGTCTTGGAAGGGTACCAAGTTACCCCACTTTGGCATCAAGGGTTTATTCGTGATGATGGAAGGTGAATCATTTTCCCAAATCTTGTAGAAAAAGCTACATGCCAATTCCTTTATTTTCTTTACTTTTTCTCTTTCTTTTGATTGAAGGCTTAACATATTTTCTGAGACATTATTTATGGAAAGTGAATGGATAATTATCATATGCGCATGGCGTAAACTGATAAAGTTAAACCATGATAAAAAAGTGTTAAATAGGATGTTTTATTTAGGGACATCCCAATAAACAAATAGGATGTTTACTTTGGAAGGGGTGAGTAACGAAAAGAGACTGCATATAAATTTAATAGTAAAGAGGTTGATGAATAGATCTCGTGTGAATGGAGAAGCAACGGCAATAGAGAGGCTAATCACTTGATAGAAAGAATGAATGACCTCATGGTCTAAAAATGGATTCAGCAGCAAATGGGCAACGAGGAAGGGTCATGGTGTGAGTTTTGATTTTATAGTTTGTTAAATTTGAATTACATCTTGCCCTTTAACTTTGATTATACACAAATGCTAACTTAAAAAAAAAAAAAAAAAAAAAAGAAAGGTGTCTGAAGTGTGTTGACTTTTAGTACTAAAGAAATGTGAAGTTTTTTTTTTTTTTTTTTTTTTTTTTATTTAATTTGAAGGGGGGTGGGGGGGGGGGAGAGGGGTGGTTTCAAATTTCTAATAAATAATTTCCCCAAACCTTAAAGCCCCTAAATAGAAGCTTTATAAAAATCTGAGGAGGGAGTCTCTCTCTTTCAACACACATAAACGGAGTGACAGACACATATATCATGTATGTGCACATAGATCGTGGGATGGTAGAAAGTGGTGGCTGTAAAGTGACTATGCTGGTGGTGGTTGGTACTCGAAAGAGGTGGCTCAACGGTACCAAGTGCAGCGAAAGAAGATTAAACATGCCTCGTTAGTGAATCAGAAGTGACATACGGTTCTGAATTTTGAAGAAGTTCAAGGCTCTTTGGGTAAAATGACTAATAAGTCAACTGTGTAAGTAGTGTCCACTGTCCCTGAGGGTTTGGCTTCTTTCTCCATAGTCTGATAAATTCCATTCATCACACTCTCTGAGATTGTTTACCTTGAAACAACTAGAACTAAACATGCCAAGTGTTGCAGCATCCCTGAGTTATTTCCATATGGCTTTGGTCCCCTTTTTGATGCTGATTTAATTACTTATAGTTTGATAGATACTTATCTAAACAACTTGCATTGTCATAGTGTAATGTAATCATGAAAAATATAATTTCAGTCTGTGCAGTCTGTGCTAGTTCTTGTGTGACCAGTTACAGCTTAATTTTTACATGACTGTGGTGATAATATCAGGACAAATTATGCGGAATCTGTAAAGACATGCCGTTGGGAGTACAGTACTCGCCCTGTATATGGATGGGTAACGTCAGTTCTAAACAGAAGTCCACAGCTGGCTGGCTTGCTGCTTTCCCTGTATTTGAACCTCATTGGCAAATATGCATGGCTGGCGGTCTCTCAACAGGTAAAGTTAATTTCCTTAATTATCAAGGTTGGTAATTGTATGCTGCCAGATGTTTATGAAAAATTGTTACGCTTATTCAAATCATTGTGAAGATCTGTTAAGATTATTTTTCGTGTCTATACAAATAACTTTCTCATATCATACAAAACTCGAATGCCATATCTTGAACTTCAAGAAGTACACAATTGCACCCGCAATCAAGATGATATTAGACAATCAAAACAAAGTGTCTCTATGTTTTCATCATTGGTTTTCCTAGTCCATACCCTTGTATCGACTGCGAGTTATTTAGTCAATAAGCCACTGGTTGGCATGTACCCACAAAATCAAGCAAAATAGGATTGATAGTGGAAACGACTGGGAACACAATTGTGGTTTTCTTTCTTTATCTCGAGTACCTAGCTAATTAGTGGTATGCTTCTGCCTATGCATATTGAGACTTGAGAGTTTCATGTTGCATATTAACTGTTCCCATTCCCATATATTGTTTGCAGCTCAGTCTAGTGACTTTACTCAGGCTTTCCATGCCGCGTTGCCTTTACTCTGTGATCCTTGTTGAAATTAATTCAGGGTAATTTTTTCTGCATATGATGTTTATCATATGAGGTCATTAGAATGATTGCAATCTCCACGAGGACATTACTAATCCTTTGTCAGAATGAGTGTTACTATTTCTACGTAATCTATAAAATCAGGTACAAAACATGACACTCATGGGACCAAGTGATTGTTAGTTTTGTACACAAGTGTACATAACTTGCACTCATTTTTGGGCTGGAGTAAGATGTTTTCTGTGTTTGTCTTCCTTTTATTCTTCTCTGATAATTATTCCTGGATGTAAAGTAAGATCTGCTCTCTATACGAATATTTAGGCTTTCTTGTAGTTAAGTGCTTACGTTCTGCTTATTTATTCAGGTTGGATAGAATGGGAAGATGAAAGGTTTGAGTTCCAAAATGCCCCTTCTTACTGCGAAAAAAATTGGGGTGGAGCTTTCCCAAGGAAGTGGTTTTGGGTAAATGTCTATCCTAGTTTCCTTTGATGTTTTCTTGTAGTAGTATTTAGCTTGTTCCGATGTTGTTACATTTTGTTAAATATGTGAGCAAAGAGAAGCAATGATTAGCGGTTACGAAGATAATACTTGATTCTTCTTTCTAAATGTGCGCTTGTACATTGCCAACAACTTGTCAAAAGTACTTGCTTTTTTATTTGTCCGTGATGGAGGTGACAGATGAGCCCTAATATTATTGTTTATATTTTGTTAAAATGGTATTAGTTGCAGCTTTTTCTTGCTTTATGGATTATTAATCACACTGCAAATTCTCCCTTCCACGCCACATACAGAGTTTCTTATAACTACCTCTGTCCCAAAAAGATATGTGTATCATCCTAGTGAAATTTTAAAAATTGTTTTTGGTAAATCATTAAGTGATTTATCAATAAGAACTTTTAGAATTCATTGGGAAATTGAATTGACAGTAATGTATGGTCAAAGTTCATTATTATTGACCTTTAAAAATCAATTATGACTATTTTTTTTGGGACGGATGGAGCATCTTTTTAGGTTAGGTATTGAGGCGGCCATTCAGGCATCCACTACCGACCAAATTTCATATAACAATCTCATGTCTCAATTCAGGTTCAATGTAATGTCTTTGACGGTGTGCAAGTGGAGAAGTTGCTCTAACCGCAGGTGGCGGATTGAGACAATTACCTGGACTGAGTGAAAGTTTTGAAAATGCTGCACTGGTACTTCACTGTTGTCCAATAACTCTCATTCACACTACATTTGAGGTGCTAGTTTATCGTCTTTAATTAGTAAATCTCTTATAAAAATATCTCTGATTGATCATGGTGTAAACTTTTTGAAGATTGGGCACACTATCAAATTATATTTTTGATTCAGTCTGGAAGTCTTATTCAAAAACTTCAATATCTTCTCAGTCGCTAATATAAAATCATCTGTAAATTTGTACCTAGATGGCTGAGTTCATGCATATTGGAATTCCAGTTATATGATAAGATAGTCGTTGCTTTAGTGAACCTTTCTTTATCAACCATGCATTGAAATCATTTTTGGTTTGGTAGAGTGGAAGGTGCTCTAGTCGACTAAGCAAGTGGTCTCGACACTTTTCTGTTTATCCTTCGTGGAATTGAGTACTGACATATTATTATTTTTTCAGATTGGAGTTCATTTTGGAGGGGTTTTCTATGAATTTGTTCCATGGAATGGAGTTGTTAGTTGGGAAGTTGCTCCATGGGGTTCCTGGCACATTGCTGCAGAAAATGGAAAATACAAGGTAAATTAGATGTCCCAGGAAGAGAAAAAAGAGGAAACCTTTTTGTGATAGTATTAATAGTGTCGAAAACTGCTCAGGGTTTGTCTCAGTCAGTGGCTTTTTTAATGGGCATATTTTTTTAATTTTTTTTTCCGATCAGAAACTTAAGGTACTGTTACCTCTAAGATTATTTTTTAAAATGAGCAGGTAGAATTGGAGGCAACAACCACGGATCCGGGTACAACATTGCGAGCTCCTACCTCTGAAGCTGGCCTTGCCCCAGCTTGCAGAGATACTTGCTGGGGTGATTTAACATTGAAATTGTGGGAACAAAGATATGATGGCAGTAAAGGGAAGGTGTGTACTCCCCAACCATCTATAATATTCTTCTATAAGTGTTGAGTTTATTTGTCTCTGGCTCTATCTTTTAAAAATCAGCCAGATTTCTGCTACTCTCTCCGTCCCGAAAAGATACTCCCATTTGGTTTTTGATGACCAATCATTAATGTCAATCTGATCATCCTAGTAAAATTCTAAGAATTGTTATTAATATAAATCACTTATTGAGGTGATGGTAAAAATAGCTAGTTCATGTCCGTCCTTGATACTGAGCATCTACCATCTGTATCTTTGTGTAGCTTATATTGGATGTGACGAGCAACATGGCAGCAGTAGAAGTAGGGGGAGGACCGTGGTTCAACACTTGGAAAGGCCAGACTTATACACCAGAAATCATTAACCGTGCCCTCAACCTTCCTGTTGATGTAGAAGGAATATTTGATACGGTTCCACTGCTCAAGCCCCCTGGTTTGTAGGTCAGTACACACACACATACTCCCTCTGTCCCATAACAAATGACCCATTTTACTATTTTGGGTGCCCATTGGAACAGTGGCGGACCTAGAACTTTCACTCACCAGGTGCACAATTACACTAAATTTTTAAATTTATTTCTTAACGATTAAAGATTATAAATAGAAAAAGAAAGAGAAATCAAAAGATAAGAATTTTGTCTATAAATTTAAGTTTTAACCGTTGTTAGATTGAGAAGGAAAAAACTATTTAAAAATTGAAGAGAAGAAAAGATAGGGGGGGTTTGAACCCTCTACCTTTTGTGCATATATCTGCCTTTCAACCACCTGAGCTACAAAAAAAATTGTTCACCAGGTGCACTTTTATTATATATCCTGAATATGATTTTTTTTTTTCTTCCTAAAAATGAAAGTTGAGCAGGTGCACTTGCACCCCCTCCATATACTGGAGGTCCGCCCCTGCATTGGAAAATCAATTTTTCCTAAAATGGAAAACTTATATTATCTATTTATTCATGGGACCCACTTGTTATACTCGCAACAACTTTTCATTTACTATTCTCTACCCCACTTTCTCTCTTCTTCATACTCACAACACATGCTTTTAAAACACTTTTCTTTAGTTCCTGTTCCTAAAATGAAATGGGTCATTTATTATTGACGGAGGGAGCATATGTAAATACACACATATGTACATATATACACATACATATATGCGTATGGTGATAGAGCGAAATGATCCGCAAGTAGGAAGGATGTTGTGCCAAGGTGTTAATAGATTTCTTGGCTGCAGGACTCCCTTGTGTTTTAAATGGTAGAGAGTATAGTGGTTGCTGTTATACGAGCTGAAGACCATTTCTTTGTTTTGTCCATCAAATAAGCTCTTAGGCCGTGGTTCGTCTTGTGTAAGTGACATGCAAAGTTGATTTGGGGCACATGAAGAACTCAGGAGCATCACGTTTTGTTGCGCCGGGTTGTTTAATTTGAATTTTGTACAAGTGTATGTAAAATGCGGTAAAGTTTAGAAACACCAGATTGATAGTTAGTAACATTCTTTTACTGTACCGTATACATTACTGCTCCAAAATGAAATGTGTCTTTTCTTCGACCATTTGATAATTGCAAACATTACAAGCCTATTTCATTAAATTGTTTCAAAATGACCAAAAACATCACTTTTCAACCTACTTCCTAGGTTCCTCTTGAAATAAGATTTTGGTAGTTTTTTTTTTTTTATACATTGATAATGTAATTTAAATAAGAAATAATTATCTTAATATTAATTTAAAAGTTGTTATTGAGAGTATTATTAATTGTGATACAATAACAATTTTTAAATTTTTATTTGGATTATTATATTTTCTTCAAAAGACTTGGTCAAAAGTAAGGTTAAGTTTACTAAAATCTTATTTTGGGTGGGACTTAGGGAGTATATGCTTGTCTGATTGTTGTGGTTCCACAAGCAAGGCCTCCTCAAAATATTTTCCAAATTTAAAAATAAAAATAAGAAATGTCAATAGGCTGATAAATACTAAGTTAGAACAGTATATTTGAGTTTGGCCAAAATACGTTAATCCCCCCAAAGTATCCATGCTATCCCACTTTGCACCCCAAACCGAATTTTATCCCAGAGTAACACTTTAATTTGCCTTTCATCCCACTTTGACCCCTAGAACCTAACGGAGTTAAAAATCTAACAAGAAATAGTCGTGTGCATGCCACATGGGGGGTTTGATCATTTTTATAAAAAAGAGAAGAACAAAAGTGTCAATTTGCTTTATGGTGGCAATTGCTTTCTCCACCCAACCCCACTAGTCAATAACCACCACCACCACCACCACCATTTCTCCCAATATCCGGCAACCACTACCACTCATTTCCGACAGCCACCACCACCCGAGTCCGGCTGTTACCACCCAATTCCAGTCGCAGCTACCTGATACTATCTGATTTCAGCCATCACCCCTGAAGGCGACAATCGATCTCTCCACCCAATCCACTAGTCAGTACTCAGTAGCCGCCATCACCATTTCTCGCCTCCTTTCAAAAAAAAATTTAAAAACCCACCACTAACCACCACAAACAAAGTATCAAACCCAGATCTTAAACAAACCCAAAACCAAAATCAACACCAATTTCAATCGAGTTGCAGAAAAAACACACACCCAAATTTGAGTTTCCATTAAAAAAAAAAACCCGCAAACCTTGGATTTGAGACAAGAGGGCAAAAAGGAGAGGATTATTGGGGTTGAGGGATGGGAGGGGACGGGTTTAAGAGACTTGGAGAGGGGGTCGTGATTTGGAAACTGAGGAAGCAGGGGTGGTGTGGTCGTCGCCCGTCGGTGGCTATGGAGGGGGAATCGGTGGAGAAGGGGATGAAGAGCTTATAGAGAGAGAGATAGAAAGTGGGCGGTGGCTATGGAGGGGGAATTGGTGGAGAAGGGGATGAAGAGCTTACAGAGGAGAGAGAGAGAAAGTGGGAGACGGGAAAAAGGGGCAGACTTTATTAAGTGACTTTTTTTTTTTTTTCCACTTATTTTTGCTATATACGGCAAAAACTATATACACAGCCCGGTAAATACACAGCCCATTTAATTCCATCGCTGCCCTTGCACGTCTCGTGTATACTTACACGATATGATAGCTTAAATCTCGTGTACATATACACGAGATACATCTCGTGTAAGTACACACGAGATTAGAACCGCAACAGCAAAAGCAACAATAAACATAACTTGGAATGAAATTTGATTCTCAAATAGGACATCTCCACAAAACATCAATAGACCATTACACATATACTATCGCCTAATTGTATACGAAATGAAAGTGTTAACAAGGATAAGCATATAATTCAAACATTCATACAAACTGGATAAATCAAAAACCATTACACATATACTAT
The DNA here is from genome assembly GCA_026119855.1 of Campanula takesimana. Classification (NCBI taxonomy): domain Eukaryota; kingdom Viridiplantae; phylum Streptophyta; class Magnoliopsida; order Asterales; family Campanulaceae; genus Campanula; species Campanula takesimana. The sequence continues at coordinate 196,650 of JAOWBW010001738.1, read as the reverse complement.
CCTATATGTAATCTTCTTTGTCTTCTTGCATCGGTATCCTCCTCATAGAGTTGACTGAACTCTGCTATCCTATCTTGGTATGGGAGGAGTAGTTGGCTTGCGGTTGGATCACAGCGGTTCCGATAAAGGTTTGGTGGTGGTGGTATTGGGTAATCATTGCCTAACATGCGCAGCTGCAAAAGTAATAACAGTTAAATACAAGACAATAAAATATAATGAATATAAGTAAGACAACTAAATATAACTAATATAGATGAGACAATTAAGTTTCATACCGCTATAAAATGGTTTCCATTGACTTGTCCCACCACAACTGTGTTCACCGGTGGTTGTACTGGTGCAGTCACTGGAAGGCATAACATACCACCGTTAGTCGAGTAAGAAATGAACGCCACATTATACCTCGTGGCAATGATGTGCCCAAGATCTGGGAGCTCCATCCAATAATCACTGGGCGCCGTCCGGCTATAGCAAGCAATCTTACGTAAGAGTTCTCTTACCGATATCCAAGGTAGAACTCTTTCGTAAAGGTCTTGGCGAGCAAGCACCTCATTGTAACATTCTGTGCGCACTTCAGCCCACTTCTCCTCATCTCCGTATACCTGTGCTGCTACGGCTCTATAGCCACAATGTCCATCTGATGCCACATCTATGATGCCTCCAATACGCGGGGTAATGAAAGGCGGAAAAGACTCTATATACGGGGAGCTGTATAAACTAGTATAATTGGGCTGTCCATTTCCCTCTCCACGACCCTGACCCTGATCCCGTCCTCGTCCTCGACCTCGACCTCGGCCTCGACCCCGTCCTCTCCCACGACCGGAAGGAGCTACTGGTGGATGAGACGTAGTAGTACTAGCAGGGGTAGATGGTGTGGGTCCTGAAGGTGATTTCCGTTTGCGGGTGGACTCCGAACTCGCCTGGGTTGATGCAATGAATGCACATCTAGACCTGAAATAGGGCAAAGAAAAAAGAGTGAGAAGCATTCATACTGTTGTTTGAAAGTGTTAAAAAAATTGATGCTGCTGCTGATGTGTCTCGTGTAAGTCCATACGAGACATATCTCGTGTTGTATTACACGTGACAAGTCTCGTGTAATACAACACGAGATATGTCTCGTGTTTACTTACACGAGACACATCAGCAGCAGTTAAACAGTAGCAGCAACACAACAGCACAACAGCAACAATACAACAGCAAAAAATTTGAGACATAATTGAATGAAGATATATACCCTTTGCCAGTTGAGTTTGGTGGAGCGGGGACTCCAAAAAATTTGTTAGTATGCTCCCAATCTGACAGTTCTCTGGAACTTCCGGCCCGGGGTTCATTCGGCTTTGAATATGATCCGGCTCCATCGTTTTGAATAACTGTCTCCTTACCGGTTCAGGCTCCTTAGATGAAGGGTTGTCTACTTCAATGTCCAACTTCTTCCAAAACTCATGAATCGTGGACAGCTCAATCCGTCCCTGACACTCCTCTATCTGTGCAATCTCATGACTACATGGAAGTCCATGTGTCCGCCTGTAGTAACACCCGCAGGCAGCCTCAGTGATTACATAACCCCCATTATGACGCTGCTTGATTTTCTGAATTCGATCATGCTCTTGTCTGATAATGCGAAAGGCTACCGTTGACACTCTAGTGAATATGTTGCGATATAGATTGCGGGTCCTCAAATCAATTGGATATCTGGTCCTTGATCTATTCATACCCTGTTTGATAGTTTTTAGCTGGATATCTATGATTTTATGAGCCTTTTTAAACAGTGTGTCAAAAGTAGAAGAAGCACTCCCCAATGCCTTCTTCAACCTGTTATGCTCACCCTCAGTCCTGTTTGTGGTATGGGTCCCGAAGTGTGTTAACACATCCGTGTGCATGGACAGAATATTCTGAGAGTACAAATTAAGCCATGTCTCGCGGAGGTAATCCAATAGTGCAGGATAAGATCTGAAACGGTCACGAAGCTCTGCCCAACGTAAGTCCCATTCGTCGGGGTTAGGGGCTGAGATTGCATAATTGAACGTCCTCATGAATGATTCTGCGAAGTCCTCGCTACCTGTATGCTCCAACCCTTTCCTTCTAACATTCATTTCGATATGCCTCCGACACAAGAAGTGTGCGGTGTGGGGAAAAACTGTACGGAGAGCGCTGATGAAACCCAACTCACGATCAGTGACAAAAACTGTAGGCAACCGGGGAGGTGTAAACAGACTGTGCAAATTGTTCAATGCCCATTCGTAATCACCCGTACTCTGATGCCTGAGGAACGCAGACGCTATTGTGAAATTATGCCCGGTGGAAGTAAAACCTACAAACTGCAAGTAGTACAGTCCGTAGCAGTTGGTGTTGTGAGTGCAGTCACCCTGTACAACATATGGAAAACAGTTCAGAATCTTCATTGCTAATGGGTGAGAGAAGAATATGTCTTCGATCATGCCAGTCTCAGCGTCTTCCCTCGTGTAGCTAGTATATTCATTATCACTGAGTAACTTAAGGAATTGTTGTAGCGGGTTCCTCCCTTGTCGTTCCCCTTCTCTATATTTTGACACGGCATTCCGGACGTGCATCGGAGTGCTCACGTTCTTCTCATCCTGCATCTTTAGCATTGCCACAATGTCATTTGGACGCACTGAACATTCACTTGCGGTACACACAGCGTCATATTCCCCAGGTGTCAATTTCCCGAGAGGAAAACCTTCCGGGTACAAAGGAAAGGCATGATTATGTATGCCATTCCTCACAACATAACCCCATGACCCATCAACACCCCTCTCTGTGGCGTATAGTTTAAAACTGCAATCTCTTTTCTTTGTACTAGTCTTCCTAATGTTATTTGATCTTCCGGCCCTGTGTTGTCCACCAAAATGACATGTGATGTAAGCATATGCTAGTTTATTTCCACGTCTATTCCTCGAGCTGTGTATAACTAGGTGTATATTTCGACCCTCGCTATTTCCCGTACATGTGCAAGAAGCGCATCCCGAGTTTGAAATATTTCTGATGTCGTGAATTCATCACTGGTATCCGGGAATGGACCCTGCAAAATACGAGATGAAAAGTCAGTTTCAAAGCCCCAGCATACATATATCTCGTGTAAGTCTACACGAGTTTCATCTCGTGTATACATACACGAGATTAAACTCGTGTAAACTTACACGAGATACTCCCTGTACAGATTGAAAAAAAATATTGAAAACTGGAATTTGATCTGATATTTCATTGTTATTGTCATGTGTATTTGAAGATTGTATAAATAAATATCATGTGATTTAATTCAAGATGGGATTTTTAAAACAAGATGGGATTTTTATTTTGATTTTGATCACAATACACAAAAAAACATCAAAAACTTACTTCATCGAAGCTAGGATCATTGAAACTTGGAGAATGTTGATGTGGAAGATATATTTTGTAAGATTTCTTCTTCTTCATCAACGAGAAAATCTATCATATCAAGGTCAATACAATCATAAGAATTTTGTGGAGAATTATGTGAGGAATCCATGTTATTATGTGAGTAATCCATGTTATGAACTTAAAGATTGAATTTTTGAATGATAAAGGGCTATTGTGTGGTTTCTGTTCAGAATGGGTGTGTTTTAGTAGGGTTTAATCGTCAAATTCATGCAATGGTCGCGGAAAAAGGTTTATGGAATTTAAACATCTCGTGTATACCTACACGAGATTAACTTGACCATCTCGTGTATAACTACACGAGATGTCATAAACTCCAAATGACAAGTTGTTTATTTTTTTTTATTTTTTTTCTAGGCTCTAGATGACATTTAAAGTGTTTTTCATTAGTATCACTTTCCTCAAAATCCAAACGGAAATCGAGTTAGAAATTTGTGACATTTTAGGGTTTTTAGGGTTTTAAGGAAAATGTTCCGATGTTGTGAAAATGGTATACGACCACGTAGTTTATTTATTTTATTTTTTTTCTAGGCTCTAGATGACATTTAAAGTGTTTTTCATTAGTATCACTTTCCTCAAAATCCAAACGGAAATCGAGTTAGAAATTTGTGACATTATTAGGGTTTTTAGGGTTTTAAGGAAAATGTTTCCGATGTTGTGAAAATGGTATACGACCACGTAGTTTATTTTTTTTCTAGGCTCTAGATGACATTTAAAGTGTTTTTCATTAGTATCACTTTCCTCAAAATCCAAACGGAAATCGAGTTAGAAATTTGTGACATTATTAGGGTTTTTAGGGTTTTAAGGAAAATGTTCCGATGTTGTGAAAATGGTATACGACCACGTAGTTTATTTTTTTTCTAGGCTCTAGATGACATTTAAAGTGTTTTTCATTAGTATCACTTTCCTCAAAATCCAAACGGAAATCGAGTTAGAAATTTGTGACATTATTAGGGTTTTTAGGGTTTACACGAGATGACATCTCGTGTAACACCACTCGAGATGAATCTCGAGTGGGTTTATACGAGACTTGTTTCGTGTAAACACACACGAGATGAATCTCGTGTAAACCCACACGAGACACATCTCGTGTGTGTTTACACGAGATACATCAGTAGTCTTACACCAGCAACAACACAACAGCAACAACACAACAGCAACAACAACAGCAAAACATCATGTCCTCGGGGGGGAGGGGGTTTTACGAAACACTAGAATAAACTATTGAATCAGGAGGGGGATTTCAAACGATAACTAAAATAAAAATACCATCATATTAACAAACTAGTAGAGGTGTCAATAAAAACTAGAATAAAATGTGTCCATTACAATACAATGAAAAGCAAAAATAAAATAAAATCCTAAGGCTGCGGTGGAAGTCCTAAAATCTCACCGGCCCGTCTAAGACCAACTAGCCAGTGCTCGGGGGGCACTGGGATCCGACAAAAATGGAAGTATGATAGCTCGCAACTCCGCAATCCCTGCGACAGAAGGCTGCGGTGGAACATCAGGTGGGGGAGGTGGAATGTCACCGGGTGGATCGTGTATCGGATTACCTATCCGAACATGACTCCTAGCCCTAAACCAAGACATATAATCTGGAGTCACGAAGGGAACAGCCACGGGATGATCTCCAGTAAATAGTGGCCCCCAACGGACATCGGCCCTAAACTCCGCCATGCCAAAAGCCACCCACTCCTGCCAAACCTGATCTCCGTCACCGTAACGCTTCTGGTACCCCTTCTGACCCTTTGCCAAAACGCATAACTCGGTCGCCATGGGGGCAGTCTGGGGATCCTCTGCTGGTACCCGAACTGCCTAGTCACACGATCAGGCATATACGCCTCTGTGATGTCACAAAAGCGTATAACACCCCTGTAGTATGAAACAGGCAGTATCGCGTCCGACCCGGTCCCATAAGGAGTCCAAATAACCTGTGAGTAGACATTGTTAGGCAAAGTCAACAGAATATCGGAAGGAACGACACAAAAACGTATAATAGTTTTAATATGAATAACTCACACTGTCAGCCCCCATCCTGTCAAGAATGCGGCGATACTGCACAAGATGATCGAACGTCCTCCCAGCCGAATCATCACGAGACCATCTACGGGCTCTCGGCTGCCCCTGCTGCCAATGGGGGTCAGTAACTCGCCGAAAACCCGGAAAGTACTCGTATATCCAGGCCTGAGATGTATGTAAAAAAGTATTAAATACTACTCAAATGCAACATTTAATAACAGGGGGGGGGGGAGTAGACAGTAAAAAGATAGTGAATAGAGTAAGATGTACCTCTAGGAGAGCCGCACAACCGCCCATCTGCTTGCATCCGGATCTGGACGCCTTCCCCAACTCTCGCTACATATATGCCAAAGTGGCTGATCCCCAGGAAAGAGTGGGGAGGCTGGCTAGATCCATGCACAGGGGCAGGTAGGCTGCGGGCACCTTATCCCCGCTCTTGTCCACGAACATCGTGCAACCCAATAGGTGCAGGATATACGCGGACGCACGATGGGCATCTGTCATGCCGCCTCTACGCTGAGTAAATAGACGCCTGACATCCCTCAATAAATAACCAGTGCCGCTCAACTGGAGGTGTCTAGAGATGCCAGATACGTCAGGCGCTGGATCCGTATAGCGAACAACTCCACCATCAATCCTGATACCTGTAAATTGAAGATGCAATAACACATTTTAGTATAAGAGATGAATGTAGACAGTTCATATAATATATGTAGACAGTTATATAATTGTGAATGGAGTATCGAAGCGATGTTATAAAAACATACCCAGGATATGAAAACTGTCATGTAAAGTAATCGTCATCTCCCCCCACGGCATGTGGAACGAGTTAGTCTCAGGAGACCACCGTTCCAAAAATGCCGTTAGGAGGGCATGGTTAGGCCTATGAATGACGGAATCATGCAGATGCTGGAGGCCAGATGCATCTACGAGGGCCAGCCAGGCTCTATCAGCAACCGGCTGCTCATCACGCTTGAACCTGTTCATTCGAAACAAAAAATATTATCAGTACTCAAGAAAAGCAGCATAGGATGATAATTAATGGAATATTTAGAGTGTGGTATAAATAACTTCAATATTTAAAACATTTCACATTAATGCTAAGCTTACTGTGCAAGATGCGTGAGTCTCGTATGGAAAGTCACCAATCCCTCAGTAGTAGAGTCACCCCAAATCTGTCTGGCTCGGTGGTCACCGAACCCGTACATCAGTGAAACATCCTCTGGCCCACCACCGGGGTCCCTCTGAAGCTGCCATGATGGTGGCGCATCCTGACCCCGCCTCCTCCCGTGTCTCAGAGGTCTAGGCGGCTCTACTACATCATCATCCTCATCATCCTCCTCCTCCTGCACCCCCACCTCCACCTCCTCCTCCTCCTCCTCATCATCCTGCCCCCCCCCCCCCTGCCCCTCCCCATCATCACTATCACTCTCCTCCTCCCCATCATCACTATCACTCTCCTCCTCCCCATCATCACTATCCTCCTCCTCCTCCTCACTATCCCCATCGACTGCCGCCTCCTCCTCCTGAACATCATCAGCTGCTGCCGCCTCCTCCCCCTATCCTCCTGCTCATCATCAGCTGTGGCATCCTCGTCATTCCGAGCCTTGCTCCGGTTTTCTCCTCTCTCCAAACGCTCTTCAGCCTTCCTCTTTCTAGCTGAAACGGTCATAGGATCACGTGCCTACAAAAAACACAAATAAGAGACAATACATTAGCGACAGTTACAGTAGATTAAATAAATGAACACAATGCTGATTGATAATTCACAATATTCAGAAGGATCCATCTCGTGTAACACCACTCGAGATGCATCTCGAGTGGGTTTACACGAGATGACATCTCGTGTAACACCACTCGAGATGCATCTCGAGTGGGTTTATACGAGTCTTGTCTCGTGTAAACACACCCGAGATGCATCTCGAGTGGTGTTACACGAGACACCAATTTCAAGTTCAAAAAATACAACGTACTTTGGGAATATAGAAATGTAAAATAAGGTTAAAAATTGCTTACCTTTTTCACAGGCGCTGTAGACGAGCTAGTCCCGGCGGCGATGTGGGCGGCGGTTGTGGCGGCGGCAGTCCCGGCGGCGGTCTTGGGTATTTTAAGTTTCACCATTTCAATTTCGAATTTTTTTTTTTTTTTTTACTGTGAGAGAGAGAGGTGAGAGAGAAGAACAGAACAGAGCGAGCGAGAGAGAAAGACGACGCCGACGGTGAGCGACGACGGTGAGAGAGACGTTAGAGAGACCGTTCGTTTCTTTCGTCGTTTCAAACCGAGAGAGAGAGAGAGGGGTTAGGGAGCGAACGTGAGGGAGAGTGAAATTGAAAAAAAAAAAATATATATATATATAGGGGTACTTTGGTAATTTAACGGGGCTGTGGAAATAGGGGCTGTGTATATAAACCAATCCGCTATATACTGGACTGGAATTTTTTTTTTTTTTTTTTTTTTTTGCTTCTCACTGTTTTTTCTTACTTTTTTTTTTTAAACAAATTATGTTGTAATTTTGCTCTTGTAATAATAATAATAATAATAGAATAATAATAAATATAAATTTTTTTAATAAGTATCAATGTGAAAAGTGGTATTGAATAAGAGGATAAACATATCACAAATACATTGAAATGACCAAAATACCCCTCACATGACATGCACATGACCATTTCTTGTTAGATTTCTAACTCCGTTAGATGCTAGGTGTCAAAGTGGGATGAAAGGCAAATTAAAGTGTTACTATGGGATAAAATTCGGTTTGGGGTGCAAAATGGGATTGCCTGGATACTTTGGGGGGATAAACGTATTTTGGCTTTTGAGTTTCAAAATATTGGCCAAATTACATTAAACCCCCTCAAAGTATTCATCAAATCTCATTTTGCACCTCATTGAAAAGTAGTCCGTTTGGTACCTTAATTTTGAAATCGTCTCACTTTTCCCCCTTACATGCACTTGACCAGCGAGTAATTGGAAAGTGCTAGGGGGTAAAGAGACGATTTCAAAATTGAAGTATCAAAATGAATCACTTTTCAATCTGGGGTGTAAAGTGAGATTTGATGGATACTTTGAGGAGCTAAATGTAAGTTGGCCTAAAATATTTCATGAAAATGGTGACTGCTGAATAAGCACAATACTTTATGAGCTTATTGTTTCCATCGTAAAAGTTAAGAGTAGTTCTTGTGAAAAACGCGTTTTACACTAGTCTTAGTGTAAAACGTGTTTTCCACATAGAAGGATTTTGGGCAGGCACTTTTCGACAATGTAGGAGACACTTTCCAATATTTTTACAGCAGACACTTTTTTTGGGACTTTCACATCAGACACTTTTTTACCTTAGAGAAACCACTTTTTTTGGCACTTGAAAAAAAAAAAAACCAAACAGGCATGTTTTAAAACTCAAGCAGACACTTTTTTTTACCTTAGAGAAGGCACTTTTTTTGGCACTTGAAAAAAAAAAACAGCAGGCATGTTTTAAAACTCAAGCAAACACTTTTTTACCTTAGAGAAGACACTTTTTTGGCACTTGAAAAAAAAAAAAACCCAAGCAGACATGTTTTAAAACTCAAGCAAACATTTTTTTACCTTAGAGAAGACACTTTTTTTGGCACTTGAAAAAAAAAAAAAAAACAAGCATGTCAAAACATGTGCCTGCTCTAGTGTTAAAATATGCCTGCTGTAATATTGAAAAATGCCTCCTACAGTTTTGAAAAGTGCCTGGTGAGTTTTCATAAGTTCCATTTATTTACATCAATGCCACCGCGCCTCACAGCGTTCTCCGCTTTTTGCGCAAGCTAATATTTACAAGTTTGCCACCGGCTTAAAAACACGTTTTACACTAAGTTAGTGTAAAACAGGTTTTTCCCAAGATTTTGTGAAAAGTTAATACAGTATAATCATACAAGAATATGAAGATTTCTTCAGGTATAAATGGAGGAAAAAAAAAAAAAACACTAGAAACGTGGATTAATTAGTGAGAACAAGAATAAAGGAGCAACTATATCTTGTAGTGGACTTGAAACAGTACCTGCATTTCCATCTCTAGGAAGTAGGAAGCTAGATTTTACGCCCACCGTCCCACCTCACTTGAGATCTAAAAGGTGGGCACAATAACTAAAGAAAAAGAATAAAATAAGAAAAATATGTGGTAGAAAATGAAGAGAGAGAGAACGAGTGGGGTAAATAGTAGTGTTGGTTGAATAAATTGAGTGGTGTAAAATGAAGAGAGATAATGAGTGGTGAGGTAGATTTAATATAAAATTATTAAAAGTTGGCTATATTGGGGAGGTCTCAAGCAAGCTGAGACAGATTAAAATGGAAATAAGTCCCAGAGCTGGGACGGAAGGAGTATAATAGTATTACATTATCCATCAGATTCTTCCTCTTTTGCACGATTAAACACCCTAATCCCGTTCGAACGGCCGTTAAGCCTGATGAGACCGAGCCTTCTAGACCGGATGTTCTGCGGTCCAAATCGATGCGACCTAACACGCCCGAACCGGACCTGAACTCTAGGGGCCGAACCGGCGAGGAACGCGGGCAAGTAAGCCCGAGGGGACCGATCTCCCTGATATATATGCCCGAGATGACTCTGCCTCCCGCTATCCTGAGGAGCCCGTAGTGCCCAGCTGGCACAAACGTACACGAGACGTCACCTGTTCGTACCTGACACACCATAACGGTTGGTGATGGAACCATGCTTCCCTGACAGACACGCCACCTTCCCAGCCACTCTCCTGACCGGTCCACTGGGGACTCGCCACGTGTCCCCCCAGTACCAGGGTGGTTGGTACCTTGTGCAGGTTTCTTTCCCTTGGTCATATATATACTTCTTTTCACCCCCATGGGCAAGGTATGTGCTCTATCCAACTCACACACACAAGATCCTCATTGATCTTCTTCTTAGGTTTTCCTCAGAGATCTTACTCTTACACCCGAGGGCCTAAGCCGGATTCAAACCCCGGCTCTGGTCTTAACGGTGTTCTTGTCTGTGTTGTGATCAGGATCAAGAGACAGCAAACCGGAGATCTAGTCTCCATGACCCCAGAAATCTAGGGCGTCATCAAAGCCCAACAACATATTAGGTACTCCCTCCATCCCCAAGAAAAAAAAAAATCAAATTCGCTCTGGATCAAGAGCAATTTATTATTATTATTATTATTTATTTATTTATTTATTTTAGGACGGTGGTAGAAGTAAACAAAGTTGATTATTGTGCCCAACTCACTCACTCCAATTACACTTTTTCTTGATTATTGTGCCCAACTCAAAGTGTGTAGTTTCAATTGGGATGGTCGGACATTCGATTCACCCCTTGAAAACAAATGGGGCTTGGGAATGTCAGGCGAGATACTGCAATAAAGGAAGGACATTTAGATGATCCACAAGCATATCCGCAAAGTGGCTAATACCACGACAATGCCTATGTGGCTTTGCTAAGGCTCTATTTATAGTCGGGCAAAAAAACTCCTAAAGCATGTCTAGTATAGCTAGCAGTAGAGTTGGGGAGTCTGTAGCAAGCTTCTTGGCAAATGTTCTAATTGAAGAGGTCAAATGGTATATGTGTTGGGTTTCTAGCAGCATTAACAAAGGCTGTACTGAGTTTCTTCATCTTGATGTATTATTCAAGCTTGTAGCAGGGATATGGTCCTTACTCCTTATGCAGAAGGGAAAAATATTTTGATGCTATATACTCCCTCCGTCCTAAAATGATTTTCCCACTTTATTTTTGTCATTACTACGAATGAACTTTGAGCAATGACTTTGGGTTGATTTAGTTATCCTAATAAAAATTTAAAAACTTGTTATTGATAGTATTAGTATTACTGATGGTGTATTCATTACAAGTTTTGGATTTTCATTACTATAAATAAATCAACTTATAATAATAGCTCAAAGTTCATTCGTAGTGACTATAAAAAAAAGTGGGAAGATCATTTTAGGATGGAGTGAGTATCAGATTTTCCCTCTTCTGCGTGACTAGATACCTTAATCCCCCAAGTATGTCCACAAGCCCAGAAGAGTTTATTGCCATATGACCCTGCGTACTATTTCATTTTTACACTTTGACCTCTGTACTACGGGATCGACCATCGTTGCATGCCTACTATCCAAAAGGGAACCAAAATCGTTAATAAATGACATATTTACCCTCAGTTTCCCCTTTTTGTTTTTCCAAAAATCACAAATTGATTGTTAAACATTTTTGCTTTAAAAAAAAAACTTTATTATTTTGAACTCTTTCAAAACAAAAAAAAAAACTTTTTAGGAAAGGGCGTATCCTATCGTCGCCGGCCGAAACTGTTCATGTATCCGGCTCCTTCCCTCCGTATATCGTCATCTCCATCCACCATTACTCATTGGTTACTTAGTTTAACAATGCAATGTTCACAATTCAATTATGCACAAATTGAAATAATCACACATGGTTTGCAGAACCCTAATCAGACTTGACCCACCCCATTCTTCTTCTCCATTGAAACTCCCACCCCAATTCTTCTTCTCCATTGAAGCGGTCACTCCAAGAAAGCGCACCAGAGTCGACCCACCCCATTCTCATTCATTGATATGGAAGTTTCACAATCCTACCAAAGCTAGTCTATTCTCTGTCAACGCCGGTCAACACCCGTCTCTCTGCAATCCGGCGTCGTAGCTGCGTGTACTCTCCATCGTCGGTTCATCCAAGTCCGGCAAGCCACGCCGGCAGCTATTTTGCAGTCATCTCCCCCAATTTTAGGCCCGTTATTCTCCAGTTCCGGCAGCCGTGTTCTTGATTTGTGCAGCATCACGAATTCAGGCGCCTCCTCTACTTCCTCCGATCCGATCATCACTGCAGATTCAGGCCGTAACCCTCCTCTCCGGTTCACTACAGAAACGCCGGTCTCCCCGCCGTTCACCTCCATCGCACTCACTTGCCACCCCGTCAATTGCCATAGAAGGTGCAATTTTTAGAGAATTTCAAAGTTTATAACACTGTTTGTAAAAATGAAATAAAAAAACATTTTTTGATTTTTGGAAAAACAAAAATGGGAAACCGAGGGTAAATAGGTCATTTATTAACGATTTTGGTTATTTTGGTTTCTTTTTGGATAGTAGGCATGTAACGATGGTCGATCACGAAGTAAAGAGGTCAAAGTGTAAAAATGGGATAGTACGCAGGGTCAAATAGAAATAAACTCAGCCCAGAAGCATACAAGATACTGTACTTAGTATCGTCAAGGGTAGGTTTACCTCACCAAAAAATTGTAGGGCAATGATATGAAAAACTATGATACCAAATGATGGTTCTGACTATTTTTTTGCGTGAAAAAAGAAACAGTAATAACAAATGCCAATAGGCTAATTAACAGGAAGTAACATAATCTTGAAATTGAAATTGTTTGTAAAATATAGATAGCCCAAGAAGCATGATTTTATAAACTTATTTTTTCGCATATGTTAACTTAGTGACATAAAAAAGAATAATTCTTCAGGTTACTAATCGGAAACACACACAAAAAAATGTTGATTCACTACTATGAACATGAATAAGGAAGTACAAATATATGTTGTGGACTCGAAACAGTACCTTGTATTTGCATCTCCAGAAAGTTGGAATCTATAGATTACATTCCATCAGATCATTCCTCTTCTGCAGGACTAGACACCTTAACCGCCTCGGAATGCCCATAACCCCGACAACATATAAGGTAGTAAACAAAATTGAGCAAATTCAAGAACAATATTAACCAGCAGAAATAATCTACGTGACCCTTGTTGAGGTCGCTCGATAACCAGCTTGTATTTCCTTCTTTACTCGTAATATCATCAACTACATTTACCAAAAGGCCCCCGATGAAGCTAGAAATACCATTTCCAAGTGCCCATATAGAAACCGCAATACTTGACATAGTTTTAGGAAATACTGTGTAAAAAAACTCAATCTGGCCCACCGATACTAAAGCCTCAGCTATTCCAAATAAAGCGTATTGAGGAACTAACCACATTGCTGACATGTCAACCAGCCCTTGTTTGATTGCCCTTTCCCGCCTTACACTTTCTACAATCCCTGAAATTGCAACAGCTAAAGTTGAGGCTAATAAGCCCATTCCCATTCGAATTTTTGGGCTTATCCCATGTGGGGTCCCTGCATATGATGCAAGAAGTGGGACCACTATGCGATCGTAGGAAATGAGCCATAGTGTTGCTGAAATGACTAGGAATAAGGAGAAGGATCCAGCGGGAATTTCAAAATTTGAAGTGATGTATCTGTCCATAATCTCTGCTTCAAGGGTAGCAAAGTTGAGAGTTGGAGGGGTGAGGACTATAAAGCTTGTAGACCACAGAGGTAAAACTCTAAGAAGAGCTTTTAGCGTTTCAACTTGTTCCACAGTGCAGAGATTCCATGGATTTGAAGCTGAGCCATTCAGGTTTAGATCTCTCTCTGGATCCCTAATAATGCAAGCTTTGTTCAAACACCTGCACGTTAGTGACCATTAATATGAGGGCTAATTGCAATTTGGTTCCTGAGATTGATAAAGTTGCAACCGGATTCTTGACGTATACATTTTGTTGCAAATTGATGTAAAAACAAACTAGTGTTGGTGTTTGTTTTTTTTTTTTTTGGAATCACGTGTTACCAATGTAAGGAATCGGGTTGCAACTTTTTACATCAATTTGCAACAAAATGTAAATTCTAGGAATCGGGTTGCAACTTTTTCACTTTCGGGAACCAAATTGCAAGTGAGCTAAACACAAGTAACCGAAGCGCAATTTTCCCTTAATATGAAGTATGCGTACAGATCATCTCCACAAGCCACTTTATATAGAGTACATGCATTCATATGAATCACACTAAGGAACTTTAAATATTAATCCAAACCCAAATGACTATTATGAACCCAACTTAAAAATCTTGAAACTTTCATTAAAAGGCAGCTTGGGAAGCGTACCTTAGGTTGTCTGTTGGTGCAAGAATTGTTGATTCACTGCTTTGATAGTAACGATTATCATTATCACTTGGAAGAAGATTGACGTTTCTATTTTTGAATGCAACAACAAGAACTTGAAACAATCCAACCAACAAGCTGTTATTAGCTTTGGCCTTAATATAAAGACGAGAGGCCGATAAGAAGAATGAACCAGAGAAAGCCATGAGAAGAGCGGGGACCGCAAATCCAATTCGCCAACCTAAATGATCTTGAATGTACACAATAATGGTTAAGGCAAGTAATGAAGCGACTGCAACTGAAACATAATACCAGCTAAAATAGCTATTCAAAACCGTCTCGCTATTGGGATTGTCTTCATTACTAAGTTGGTCCGCGCCAAAAGCTATTGCACAAGGTCCAATGCAACCAGATCCAATTGAGATGAGACCGAACGAAGAAAACAGTATAACAAGTTGGATTGGTGTTGGGGAGTTGCAAATATTGTTGTCTAACTCATCACAAGCCAATGGTTTCAATTGTGGGATCATTGCAGTTAACCATAGAAGACTCATTCCCTGAAGCAGAAGATAGTGATTAACTGCCAGAAACGTATGATTACATAACCAAAATTAATATGAATTCTTTATGATATGCCACAAAATGTACCCCTCCACCCAAAATGAATGTCCGAATTTGCCCTAGATCAGAGCAAATTCGGACATTCATTTTGGGACGGAGGGAGTAGGTCTTAGTCACTAATTTGTAGAACCATTGGCCATCTTGGCGTGACATCCGATTCAGAAAAAGTGTCCATAAGTGTTAACTATCAACAAGTGAGAGTATCAATTTACCTTGGCAATAAGCTAGTTCTTATGCACTAAGTCGCACTTGCAATTATATACTCCCTCCATCCAATAACAAATGTCGCACTTTCCCTTTTGGTTAGTCCGAAAATAATTGTCGCGTTTCTAAATAAGGAAATAGTTTTAGTGCAATTATAGCACAAGCAAGTAAAGCACAATCCTTAGAGACGTTGACAAGTCACATGCGACATTTATAATGGGATGGGGGGGGGGGTATGATCTTTAAGATAGTTATAATCGCTACTCGTGCTAGAAGAGTAACAATTGGCCAAAAAGCAAACTAAGAAAATAGATTGAAATTGACTAATTCGCGGAAGCACCCATTAAGATAAATTATCTTCAATACAGTATAGGATGGTCGTCATGACGTAATAGCTATCCGATGTTGTATTGAAAAAGCTGAAGTGAAAAGAGGTGAGCCCTGATAATAATAGACACTAACAAATCAAAGTTAGCTTAAATAATACTCCATCTCAAAATGAATGTTCAAAATTTTTCAATTTTGAAAAAATTCGCACTCCTTTTGGGACGGAGGGAGTAACTACTAAAGAAATGAGAAAATCTAGCAATCATGAACACCCAGAACCCCAAATCAAGAGAGAAAACATAAAGAGTAAATGAGACTAGAAATTGAAATCAATGTAAGAGGAGTGAGTACTTACAAGAAAGCTAGAGAAAGATCCAATAGCAATGACCCGGAACCGACCCAAGTAAGAATCAGATAGAAAAGCTCAAAAAGGGCCAAAAATGAAGAAAGAGAAGACCAGATTGAGATTATGCTGGACCCAGCAGCAGCTTTCATGTGATAATCTTGCATCAAGTAAAATATCATATTTGCTTGTAACCCAGAACTTGCTATCCTCTCAAATGCTTCATTCACTTCAATTAAAAAAAAAAAAAAATCAAAACCCAAAATCAAGAACTCATTTTTTTTCTTTCTGAAATGGGTGGAAATTGTGAATGTAATGCATACCAATGATGAAGGGCATGGTTCTGAGACCACCCTTGAGTGTTGTATTGGGGTGATTGAGTAATTTCACCTCAAGATCCATCTTATCTTCCTCCGCCATTGAAATGCTTCTCTCCCCCGGGTAGGTTCAGGGCTAGCAAGGTTTTTGATTGTTTGCCGATGATTGAGTTGGAATTTAATAGAAGTTACTCCCTCCTTCCCAAACTTATCACTATTTATTTTTATTTTGACCGTCTCAATACTTATTCATACTTACACAAAATATTCAATTTTTTCTTAATTATCCACTCACAACTATTATCTATTAACTTATTTTTTTCTCTCTTACTCACTCACAATACTTACTTTTCAATATCCGTACACTCATTTTTAATAGCAATAACTATGAAACGGATGGAGTAAATAAACAGAACAACTTTCAATAATGTAGGAGATATTTTGTTGCTTAAAAAAAATGTAGGAGATATTTAGCGATAGGAAATCGTACAAGAAATAGGGAATAAAGAATCTACCCATAAACGTTTGAAGCGTAATTATAAAATAGGGGCTAAACTTTTTGAAGTTGGCTAAAAATAGGGTCTGACTTTTAAAATTTCACAAAACATGTTTTGAAGTGCCAAAATTTAATCCAAATGGGATTTTTTTTAACAGAATTCATTAAAAAAACCAGTTAAGTATGAATAAAATAAAGAAGATTATAAAATGGATTTTTCCCCTAGGGCCCCTAATGCCAGATTTATTACAAATAAAACCTTGCCTAGATCAAATGCCACATAAAGAGTTGGGGCGAGATTAAAATTCCCCACACACCCCTGATGACCGGTCAAATATAAATCCTAAAAACCCTCCCCTCCCCTCCCTCCTCTCACACTTTTCACACACCACACACACACACACTCTCTCACACACAAACACACACACACACACACACACACTTTCTCTCTCTCTCTCTCTCCAAACCCTCGCACCTTCTCTCTTCCTCCTCCGATCGCCGCCGGCGATTCTCTCTCTACGCTCCAGTTCACTTCTCAGTCTCCGACCGTCACTTCGCATCGGCCTTCCCCCGACGCCGTGTACAGTCCGGTCGTCTTCCCCACTTTGGCCTTCGTCTGACCATCTTCATCTCCGGCCGACATCAGTATCTTCTTCAGCCTTCATCTCCAGTTTAGTTTATTTCATTGTGTGGTAATTTTGAAGAGTTACTTTATAGTATTTTCCTTTTCTCCCTTTTCAATTTTATTCATTTTCGGTGGGAGTTACAGATTGCAGTTTTACTAGTGTTTTGGGATGAAATTAGCAAAGGTGAATTTTGAAGAGATTTATGCTTATAGTTAGCAATCATGTGTGTATCTAATTAGTTTGGTTTTTTTTTTCTAAGTGTGCTGAATTTTGAAGAATGATTGTGGGAATATGATATTGTAATGAGTTTGTGTGTTTTTTGGATGTAGCATTTGTTAATTGCACATTCTAAGTAATAAATATGAGCTGAGATTTGTGCGTTTTTAATTGCTATACTATAGACCTAGTTAGCATTTTTATTCATAAGAGCAAAGTCTTATGAACAGGTTCAATAAGACTTTAGTCTTATGAACAACTTCAAATAAGACTTTAGTCTTATGAACATGTTCATAAGATTTTGACACTTATATGTTAAATGTGTTAGTTATAAGAGTTTGATTGTTGTTTGACCAAGTTTGACTAAATTTGACAAAAAAAAAAAAAAAACTATTATTTTTTTTTTGTAAAAAAATAAAAAAAGTAATTTTTGTAACTCTTATATGATAATTATGTGCAAGTAATAAGAGCTTGACTGCTATTTGACCAAAAATTTTTATTATTTTTTTGTAAAAAAATGGAAAAAGTTATTTGTTTTACTCTTATGTGTTAGTTATAAGAGTTTGACTGCTGTTTGACCAAAAAAATTATTATTTTTTTGTGTAAAAAAAATGAAAAAAGTAATTTTTGTAACTCTTATGTGTTAGTTATATGAGTTTGACTGCTGTTTGACCAAATTTGACCAAAAAAATTATTATTTTATGTAAAAAAATGAAAAAAATATTTTTTGCAACTTTTATATGATAATTATGTGCAAGTAATAAGAGTTTGACTGCTGTTTGACCAAAAAATTTTGTTATGTTTTTTTTAAATGGAAAAGTGATTTTTTTAACTCTTTTTTGTTAGTTATAAGAGTTTGACTGTTGTTTGACCAAAAAATGACTGTTGTTTAACCAAGTTTGACAAAAAAAAATTTATTAATTTTTTGTAAAAAAATGAAAAAAAGTAATTTTTGGTAACTCTTATATGATAATTATGTGTAAGTTATAAGAGTTTGGCTGCTGTTTGACAAAGTTTGACAAAAAAAAAATTTTTTTTTTTTTTTTGTAAAAAAAATGGAAAAAGTGTTTTTTTTTTTTTTTTTTTTTACTATTTTGTGTTAGTTATAAGAGTTTGACTTTTGTTTGACCAAAAAATGACTTTTGTTTGACCAAATTTGACCAAAAATTTTTATTATTTTTTTGTAAAAATATGAAAAAAGTAATTTTTGGCAACTCTTATATGATAATTAAGTGTAAGTTATAAGAGTTTGACCAAAAAAATATTTTTTTTTTGTAAAAAAATGGAAAAAGTGATATTTTTTTGACTCTTATGTGTTAGTTATAAGAGTTTGACTGATGTTTGACCAAGTTTGACAAAAAAAAAATTATTATTTTTTGTAAAAAAGTCAAAAAGTAATTTTTTTTTTAACTCTTATATGATAATTATGTGTAAGTTATAAGAGCTGACTAAAATTTGACCAAAAAAAATAAAGTTGGGAAGAGATATGAGGGTATTTTAGTCTTCTTACATCATTTTGCTAGTGAGGGGTGTATGAGGAATTTTTCATCTGAATTTTCCTTATTTGGGTTTGAATCTGGGCTCAGGAGCCCTAGAGTCCAAGGCCCTTTATAAAATGTGGCCTAAACTTGCACGTAGTGGTACATTATTTATCATCTATTTTACCACTCCATCAAATGAACGCTATAACTTTTTAACTAAACTAGTGAGTAACCCGTCGAAATTCGACGGGAATAATAAGGCTAATTAATTAAGAAAAACTAATGCAAGACATTTTCATATTGAGTTAGTGGTACGAAATCCAATTAAGTGATCTGCAAATACTCTCTCCGTCCCAGCAGAAGTGTCACTTATTTCCCTTTTGGTCCGTCCCAGTACAAGTGTCACTACCCAAAATGAAAATGTTTTAATATATTTATATTCAACCAACCCCACCATTTAATCCCACTCATTTTCTCTCTTCATTTTCCACCACTCATTTTATTCAACCAACACTACTATTTACCCCACTCATTCTCTCTCTTCATTTTCTACACACACTTACTACCTTTTCTTAATCCCCGTGTCCCAAAAATTGGTGACACTTCTGCTGGGACGGAGGGAGTATACCATACTAATCCAATCTCAAATAATATTCAACAATAGTAGATGCACCATTAGTAGCACGAGACACAACTACACGTAGTCAATCATACAAATGCCATCCACTTCAGCCACTTGAAACCAATCACACAAAAATCCATCCGCTTCAGCCACTTGAAATCGTAGTCACTCTTCAACAACTTCCGTTTCTAGAACCTTTGACTCCTTCCTACCCTCAACTTAACTGATTCTCAGAAATCATCCATGAGGCATACAACTCATCTGCACTTTTTTCTTTGTAAGTCAGATTAAGTCCTCCTTCAATCTCAAAGTAATGAGCAATGATCTCTGTTATGTTGTAAATTTAATAAATGGAAGCGGGTCGAAATTCACACTGGTGTTCAGTTGATTAGACAGTGCATCCTCGTATTGCTTATAAAAAGAAAACATGTAATAGTTTACAACGCATTATCTACAAATACAAAACCAGACAAATTGTAGTGACTACCACCAATATAGTTATATCAAGTCATGGCCACACCCAAATATTAGCCCATTGCAACGCGTTCGTGTACCTTTATGTATGTGAATGATCGCAAGCTGCTTGCTTAAAAATCTAATAAAAGATGAATGTGAAATTTAAGAAATCGACATACATTTTATAAAACATTTTTTTTTGAAACAAAATAATCAGATGCTCTGATTCTGTTCATGTGACATTACTTTTTGAGGCTACCTCTCTTTTTTAGACTCACAAAAAAAAAACAAAAAACACACACACACACGCAAATAAAAAGATACGAGCTTGTGCAAGACACAAAAATTGACATGAGATATGTACAATTAATAGCCCGAGATTAGTAAAGTTTTGAAAACTACTTCAATCGTCCAAGGAAGATATCAATTAAGCAACAAAACCCAATCAAAATCTGATGATTTAACTGAACAAACGCCAAAAACACATTTAAAAAAAGCGTATCACTTTTAAGTTCTAATAATATGTTTGAGTGCATATGCATTACCTTTATGCACATCTGCCTATGTAGATTGCAGATGGGATTGCAATTGCATGTCCGATGCCCACAACAACATGTAAGGACCGCCAGCACCACCCGTACGGAGATGCCCACAACAGCATGTAAGGACCGCGACCACCACCACCACTCTCCAGATTAGTATGATATTCTCCTCTTTGGGCCCAGCCCGTACGGATTTGTTTTTGAGCATCCCCCAAAAGGCCTCATACTAATGAAGTGTTGTGGGTGCTTTTATAATTTCCGATGTGGGACTTTGGGTTGCACCCCAACAATCCTCCCCTCAAACCAAGGACCACACCGCTATGGCCCGCGGTGTTTGCTCTGGCCATATCAGCGAAAGCTTGTACCAACCGCCTGTGGAACACCATCGCCCTCGATTGCAAGACTCCATTCACAATGTCGCACAAGGGGAACCCCACCCTATAAAGCACACACACGGTCCACCCGGTCGGGCCCATCCGAACCATGGCTCTGAGACCACTTCCCAGCCCATACGGATTTGTTTTTAGGCATCCCCCAAAAGGCCTCATACTAATGAAGTGGGTGAGTCCTCTTATATACCTTGCAATTGTTTGCTCAATTGCCGATGTGGGACTTTGGGTTGCACCCCAACACAGCAAGATCCACACCAATAACAACTAATCACCTGCATGTGTGCGCAACAAAGCCAACATTCATGAGATAACGTGAATAATTCAAAATATGCCTCACTCACTAGTATCAGAGATGCCTCTTTGCACAACCATACTTTAACTGAGAAGGAATTCTGCCCACTTGCAATGTCCGTATCCAAGCAACGAAATAATGAGCGGACGAATTGGCGTAACCACCAAAGTATGCGAATTGGTTTCGGCTGCCTTAGGGTTAGACACAGAAAGGTAACCTCTAGAACTGACTTCAAAAAAAAAATGGGGAGGCTGATTTCGGTAAGGAAAAATAACAAAACAGGGAATCAGATACAATTGTTAAAAGAGATCAACATATGTACACATAAACTCCAATGAAAGAGATAATCACTCACTATTTGTTACTATTGCTACAGTTGAATGAAGTTTACATAATAAGCATACTTCAAGATACATTCATATAAGGTACATATTCATACTTGCAACCTATATACGCATACCATTGTTAAAAGGGAAAGTTTGTCAACACACTTACCTATATGCTCCTCTTCACATTCACAATCTGCTTCTCCCATCACCATGTCATAGAATAATTCGCATACATTGAATTAGCATGAGGTCTGCATGATTAAAAAAAAATATGGCCTCTTTGATAACCATATCAATGTCAATAACATAGACAAAAGAAAATTTTCGGTTAATGCAATGGCATTGACTACGATCGTTGTGACTCGTATGAGGTAAGAACCATATATATACTCCCTCCATCCCACTCGAATTAGGACAAATTTCCATTTTGGATGTCCCATTTGAATTAGGACAACCCAAAAATGGAAGTATTTTATTTAATGGGACCCACATCTACACTCACAACAACTTTCTACTCATTATTCTCTACCCCACTTTCTCTCTCCTACTTTACTTTTTATACTCACAACACCTACTCCACTAACACTTTTTTCTTAATCCCCGTGCCTAACCAAAAAATCCTAATTCGGGTGGGACGGAGGAAGTATATATTAGCAAGAGTGGTTACAAATTCAACCCACCACCACTTTCCTCTTTTCTGTAAGACTGCCCCCCCCCCCAAGCCAATTTTTATCCACCCTTCAAAATAGAACATGAAACCAATCACCGTGTGATTTTTTTAAACAGTTAATATTAACCTACAAAAATTAGATTACATGAACAACCAAAGACTACGTGAAGCAAAAATCTTAGACTGAAAGATACACTAAGTTGGAGCACTCAACCAATTCACAACACCCTAAATGAAATATTGCAAGTATGGATATTTATAAATTTAGGATTACTTTATAATTTGTGAAAAACTTCTTTATAGACCACATTAGTGGTCATATCGCTCATTTGACCATCCTTTTCACAAATCAGAACAATAAGCCCCTTTTTACTTGTAATTCTCGAGATTGCCGCATACAACTGCCTGTGACTGAATACATGTTAAGGAAGGTAATGCCTTACATGAGAAAGCGACTGTCCCTAACTCTTATTTATATTCATAGTGAAGCAAATGACCAATGGGAACTGCCTACGGTGGAATTTGAGAGAGAATTTTGTCAAATCGAATGAACTAATGGTAGCATGTACAATATCATGTCGGCTTCCTTTAGACACAACAGACAATATTTGCCTGAAATCTCCTTCAAACAAAATAACTAATACACCGAATGGTTTATCAGAGCATCAACCATAATTATGCATAATGTCCCTCTAGCTCTTGTCAAGCACCTCGAAGTAGTGCTTGTGGGTCTTTGGAGCCTCATCCCAAATTATGAGCTATGTTTTCTTTACAAGACCACATACATCAGAACCAAACTTAATCTTGCTGCAAGTTGAGCTTTTTTTATACAACCTCTTTACTTCTGCAATCTTCTCCGTTAATAAAAAACATAGGGCTTTCAAAGTTGTTTAAAAAACTTGAACCTATTTTTTCCTGTTTCCTTTCCTCTAATATTTCATCTTTCTTGTAATATAAAATCAAAGAGATATTGCCCTTTTTGTGAAAAAAAAAACATGCATATGCCCGTTCCACTGTGTGTTATATTCTCATCATATGTATGGATAAATACATTCTTCATCTTAGCCACATTATACTCAATGCAACCTGTTGTTATAATAATGCTTGAAAAAAATATTACCTCTTCTAATGTAGTAATCTCTCCGTCCTTGTTTAAGGTTCTTAGTTGACTTCACACGCTTATTAAGGAACCAAGACAAATTTGGGTAAAAAAATAGTAGTGTGTGGAGGATATAATTATCCATTAAATAGTGTATGCTCGGTCTATCATATGCAAGTCAATTTATGGAAGTGACATTATCTATTCTATTGTAAGAACTTGGTTGGCTTTGATTATTGCCATTGTCATGCTCTGTTTGAGTCATTTCTCTTAGATTCTCACCATATTTTTTATCTGTAAATGCATCAAAAATATAATACCTAAAAACAAAACAATGGAGTTTTAAAGCAAATTTAATAGATATTTTTAAAAGGATTATAACAAAGACTGGGGGGATATTTACACGTATGGCCATAATGGACAAAAAAAAGTACAACATGAAAGTGCCTAAAAGTTCAATGGGTCGATCCATCTTTTATATGAGACGGATCTAGGTGTTCTCACAAGAGACCACCTCCTCATCTATTAATATTACAAGGATAAAAAAAAAGTATAACTTTTGGCAAACGAAAAAAACAGTAAAAATAATAATATAAAAACTAAAAAAAAGGGGAAAAAAAACAAATTTATTTTCTGGATTTTTTGGGGGTATGGGCCAGTGCAACCAGACCCATAGCCCAGGGCCCAAATATTTTTAGGGGCCCCATAATTTACCACTCCTCCTTTGTGTGTTGGCCCAATACTTTTGAATTCTTTTTTTTTTTTTTTTTTTTTTTTTTTAATTTGTCTTTTTGTTCATTCACTTAGCTACACTGTCGTTTTGTATGGAACCCTAAATTGATCTAATGTACCGTTTTCTTCAGTATTCATATTGTTTATGGTATTGGATGTTTAGGCCATTTTACCTGAATTAGGCGGTTAGTGATTGAGTTGGAAACAAAATTTAGGTGTATGAGCATTGTGCAAATTTAATCGTTGTATAGTACTTATTATATACTACATCCGTCCCACTCGAATTAGAATTTATGGTCAATTTAATTATACTTTGACTAATAATTTGAAAAAAAAATAATGATGCTAAAAAAAATTTAAAAAATGTTATTGTATAACTGATACTAATAAATTCAATAACTATTTTTAGATTTTTCTTAAGATAATTATTTTTCTTCATGGTCAAAGTATAATTAGTTTGACAAAAAATCTTAATTTGGGTGGGACGGAGGTAGCATACACTACTCCTTACGTCTCGAAAGGGAGATTATTTTGAGACACTGAAAGATTATTTTATAAATATTAAGGGCCCAATAGACACATTTAGCACATGGCCCCTAAAATTATCGAGACGGCCTGGCCAATGGGTCGCTGCCACGTGGCAGATTTTGAGTGGAGCATAGGTTGGGATCCTACGCTTCGCGGAGAATCTTGTACACGGGTCATGGGTCGACCCATCTTTTATATGAGACGGATCTAGGTATTATCACAAGAGATCACCTCCTCATCTATTAATATTACAAAATTTTGTCTAAAATGAAAAAGAAAAACAAACTTTAATCAATAACTTATTCTTAGGAAATTTTAAAATGAGCATACGTGTCGAATTTCAACATTTTTAAAATTTAATCACGAATTAATTAAGCCATCACTACAATTAAATTTGGTGCTGAAGGATTTTAATTGAATTAGTCAAAGATAATGAAAATAATATTTTTTGTTAATCAAAACTTAGCCAAAAATTATTATTTTTGAATCATATTCGTAGAAAAATTAAATAAAAATAAAAATATATAATATTTTATTCACGCATAATTCTATAACATATTAATTAGTGCACCACCAAAATACTATTTGATAGTTTTAAAATGAGAATATATTAGAGAAAAAAATCACGTTGATTTAAAATCAATGTATATTTTTCTTTCTATTATTAATGAACTATTATCTTGTGCTAACACATGCAGGTAATGGTTTACATGATTAAAATACTCCATCTGTCTCAAATAGATAGTCTGATTTTGTTTTTTTATGGTTAATAAAAATGAACTTTGACCAACTATTGGTGGGTATCTAATCATTCTAGTGAAATTTTAAAATTTCTAATTGATAAATCATTAAGTGATTTATCAATAACAATTTAAAAAATTTCATTATAATCATTAAATTGACACCAATATTTAATCAAAATTTATTTTTGTGAACTATAAAAAATCAAAATGAGACTATTTTTTGGAACAGAGGGTGTATTAAATTGGATGGTCAAAGTAGGGGAATTTTAAAAATGGTCATAAGGATGATGACGGTGACTACTGAAGTATCATTTCAGTGGGGTTGACTTTTTCAACTTTTTTTCTTTTTCGATCTCCATTTTGTATTGGAAACAATATACTTTTGATCCAAAACTGTTAACCCTCGTCCGTTACAATTTGATTTGCTGGATTTTTGAAATCATTCCAAATTTGTGGTTGAGCTTCTGAATGGATTCCTAATTTTCACCATGACCTTTGCCCCAAAATAAATTACTAAACTTGTGATTAATCAAAAAAACAAAAATAATCCATCATTCATTTTGATACATTAGGGGTAATTTACAATTAATATTGTTTCATTTTCATTGAATATACACTTCCCTAATCACCACTGCCCGTGTCATGCCTGAAATGAGAATAAACACAATCTTGTTAAGAGTCTAAACAATTAATTTGATGAAAATACATAAAGTAAGGTTAATGCCGTTATGATTTCAAAACTCAAAAAGAAATAAAGTACCAATGCAGTAATAGAAAGGAAAACATTCATGAATCATAGTGTCCCGTCATGGGCTCACTGTCAATCGTACGTCTCTCGTTTACGCCTCCGGTCACAACTCACAAGTGCCTGACCATTGTTGCCGTTGCAAGATACAATACTTTTAGACTGTGTGAGCGATTAGAGTTACATTACTCCTAATGATCAACCAAATATTGACAACGAAAAACATATTAATTACATATTATAATACATCAAACTATTAATAGAACAACAATTGGTAAATAATAATAACTCACCTTCGGTACTGTATGAGTATTATCACACAATGGTTTGAATCTGGCCATGAATGCTGGCCAAAATAGTTGGTAAGATTGCATACCTACAATAAAATTGTAAATGATAAGTTGTACTCCATCTGTCTTAAAATGAGTGTCCAATTTCAAAAAATATTTGTCCCAAAATTAGTGTCTTTTTTTAGCATAACTTTCTCCTTAAATGTTGTTTTTTTGAATTTTTTTCACCGGTCTCTTTATACGTGCAAAACTAAATGTTTGGAAAGGAGATTACAAGATTATATATGAATCTTCGCCACCAAAGTGTATAAAAAGTTGACATTTTCATATGTCCCTTAAAATGAAATTTAGACACTCATTAAGTACCACATTTACATGGTTATAAGTCTTTTTTTTTTCTAAAGTTGACATTTGAATTAGAACTCCAATAACAAAAAATATTTTAAGATACAAAGACTTCTCCATTGAATCATCATTTTGAAAACTTTTTTCTCTTCAATGAGAGAGGTAAGAACACGTTTATTAAATAAAAATAAGCCAAGTTTAATTGAATAAGATTTTGATGATTTTATTTCTTGACTCTAAAAAGATGAACGAAATATTGATTATATTTTACAAACGGTATTTAATTGATTATAAATTTTAAAATTGTATGTAATGGTTTGTAAGTATGATTGACATGAGCTAATTAGTGGTTACGCCCTACTTAAAAAAATCCAATTACAACTGAAGGATTTTTGCTTTCAACAACAACAACAAAAAAAAAATGATGGATTTTTCATTGACAAAAAATATTGCCTAACAATAAAGGAATAGGTGGGGATTGAAGATGATTTCTTAGCGAGACATGGCACATTAGCAAAAATAAATAACAAAATTGTAACCTCATCATAGCAAGTTTCCTTCTTTTACTTTGTTCTTGTATCCACCTTGATTTCCGACGACTTCTTCAGCATTCTGAAAAAAAAAAAGAGTAAAACAAAGCTGTTCGTGAGAAAAATAACAACGCGATGACGGAGGTTAATATTCTTAAATCATATATAGATTATAAAAAATATAAAACACGTTAAAGTATGAAACTGATAAGTAAGTTTTAAATATGGAATCAAGTGAGTATAAGATTGTTGGTGAGTTCAATAGAAATTGAGTAGCGTCAACGCAAAATCTTAATATCAACCAAAAAACTAAGACTAACATATCAAAACAAATAAAAATTACTAAACTCACACTAAAAATTCATATCAATACCTAACTGAGACTAACATCAATGCAAAATCTTAATATCAACCAAAAACTAACAATCATTGCTACAATAAAAACAAAATAATTAAAATTAAATCACTTTTTTCATTAAATAGAAAACTATAAAGGGTTTCATAACCAAACCCAAAACTAGAATCAGGAGAAAAGTCTAAGAAGAGAAGAAATAACTTTCTTACACAATTTGTGGGTCTTTTCACAAGCAACTTGCATGCTTTGACAATAAATGTTTCTGCAGTTTAGGAAGAAGAAGAAACAGCTCGAGTCCATGAAGAGCTTTGTGTTAAGGCAATGGTTTAATTTCGATGACCATAGAAGAGGGAATAACATACTTTTGCGGATGATATCACTTCACATGGATTGTTAATATATAAAAAAAATGTAGCTTGAAATTGAAATATGGAAAAAAAATCTTTAAGATTATCCCAAATTTTCAAAAACGAAATCTATAAGATTATCAAAACCGTTGAGATCATCAATAAAATTTCAAAAATAAATTCCTAGATTTATTAAAATTTCAAAATGGATATTGATGTGTAGAATTGAATTATGGAAACAATCTTTAATATTATCTTATCACATCCCAAATTTTCAAACCTAGATGAAAAATGATAATAAAAATAGAATTTTTAAAGGTAATATGCACTCTAAATAGATTAAACTTGTTGAAAAAGATTTGATTTTTTTCTTCCTGAAAGCATGGAACAAATTTGATTTGGTAATTGGTATTTTTGGTAATTAGTATTTATATGAATAACAATTTCCAAAACAATTAATTTTTTTCTTACTGAAGTATTATTTATTCCTTACCTCCCAAAAATGTGCTGACCAATCGAATGGCGCCACGTGGCTTTATGACGTGGCGCGCTGTGAGGCCTGGAAATGTTTTTGCTTTTATATATTATATTGATTGATATATAATTCATTGACACATAATGTCACCACTATAAACTGCAACCATCGCCACACCGCCATTTTGCCACGGTCACCACCACCGAATTGCCACCAACGCTCACTGTCATAAACAAAATCAAACATTAATCTCAAATTTTCCACGTCAACAAGTATCTATCTAAATGATTATAACAATGAATTAATCATATTTAACACCAAATTGCAATAATATTCCAAGATAAGAGATCAAAATTTAAAAAAGATAAAAGAAGAAGCGAAAAACACCTAGATATGGGCATCAAAACTGCCAGTCTAGAGGTAAAAAGTCTAGGAGTAAAAGGGGGTGACATGAAAAGGGAAGAGTGATGGACGGGACGGAGGATGGGCGGTGGCATGGTGACTTTACAGGAGGGCGTACTGGGAAGGCTTTGACGAATGAGTGTCGTCGTGGCAGATCTCTGGTGCAGGGTGAACCAAACGTGATGGTTGAGAGATAAAGGGATGTCCAACGCCACAATGGAGGTCCAGAATCAAGGGTTCGGGAGGGAGGACTGACCATCAGCTGGTTAAAGACGGGGTAGGGAAACACATGGTGGATGGGGGTTGGGGAAGATGTATTTATGTTTAGGGGTGTGCATGTACGGTATGGCACAGTTTTAAAGTAAATCTGATACCACACCAAAGAATTCATTTTATTGATAAAGTAAATAGATAAATTAAATAAAAATATAAATATATTAAAAAAATCTCACTTGATTTTTTTTCATAGTTTATGGTGGCATCATTATTAATGAATTATAAGTTTAATTCCGTCAAAAAGCGTTTATTAGATGGAAGGGTAAAGTGGACAATTTAAACATAATGTACCATTACGAGCAAGACATATGTAATTTAACTAAATATTCCATCGAATTATGTTGAAAATCCCTGTTTTGATAAAAAATATCACTATAGCCATAAATCGTTAAAATTTGTAAATCAGACTTCAAATTGGTACATTTTCGAAGAATTTCAACCATATTTGTAATTTGTACTCCCTCCGTCTCAGTTTAATGTTCTTACTTTCCTTTTTGGTATGTCCCCGTTTAAGGTTCTTAGTTGCTTTATCCCTTAAATGTCAAAGTATGAACAGTGTTTTGGACAATCTTGTCCTCATAAAGTTCATATATTACAAAAAAAACTCACACACCTATCTACTTTTAACCCACTTGCTTTATGGGGTTAATGACAATTTAGACCCTGAAGTACCATACCACCCCTCCAATCGAGCCTTGCATGTCTTTTTTCGCCAGATCGGACCCTAGGGCGATTCATTTTCACCAGTTAGGGTCTTTTTGACGGAATTCGTTAAAAAGTCAATTAAAAGGCATGTTCCGTGCACGTGACTAACGGATTGGGTGACTTTGAATTGATATTAGCTATTAAGAGGTTAAGTGAAAATTTTTGAAACTTAAAGGATTAAAAAGTTATATCTACCACTTTTCTCTTTCTCCCATAAAACCCAGCGCCGCCCTACCCTTTCCGCCCCCTCCATTCTTTATCCCGTTAATTCTCCTCCCTTACACGCATCCGCCTCCCACCTACGGATCTATCTCTCCCTTTGTTCTATCCTCTTCGGTCCATCTTGCTCGCCAGAGGTTGCAATCGCCGCGGATGATGAAGACCGACGGTTATGGAACTTCAAGGGATCAAGATGAAGACCGCCGAAATTTGAAACGATGCTGGCGTTGACGGCGACTACGTAAGCCATGGTGACGGGTGATTTCGACGCCGCCGACGAAGACGGTGGTGGTGGCGGTGACGTTTCTGGTGGATGTGATTTTGCGGCAGCGGTTGTAGGCTAGGGTTTCGATTTTGGTACCGAAAATGGAGCTGTTGCAAGACCTTCAATTGCTAAGATTTCTTTAGAAATTCTTGTTGGTTCGGTTAGATTCTTCCCAGTCTGCTTCTCATTCTCGAATTCCAGGTCGTTTATTTCGATTTGGTCCAGATTTTGCTTGGATTTTGTGAATTTTTCTGGTGCAATTTTGCTACAATAATTTGAGTTCCAAGTTTTATATGGTGTTTTTGATTTTCGAATATGATTAGTTAGATCTGGGTTTTGATTTTTGAGTCTACCCAGATCAAGATTTGAATGGTGGCCGGTGGTTTTGAGATTGTGTTGACAATGATAGTGAGATGGTGGCAGAGGCGTGTTGATGGTGGCTGGTCGGTGGTGTCAATGGTGGGTGGTAGGTGGTGGTAGTGGTGGTGGGATGAAGCTTGTGCTTGGAAGGTGGAGAAAAGAGAGAAATTTAATAAATAAAATATCTTCTCCATTTTGAATTTCATTAACAAATTCGACTGTACTCAAATTTTATATTTGGATAGTTTTTAAGTAAATGATTAGTGCTTAATCATAAATGTTAAATCTTTTAATTCAATTTCATTATCACTTTTCATAATATAATACTATTATTCTTTATTCCCCATGTCGGGAGAGAAACTCCTAATTCGGATGGGACGGATGGAGTAATGCTTATACGTACCGGTCTATCAAACGATCCAAAAAAAAAAAAAAAATTAATTGCCAAATAAAAATTATTTTGGGAAGAAGAGAGTAATTAAGAAGTAATAAAAAGGAAAATAAAATTGATGAAAGTAATGATAATAAAATTATATTGTATGGTTTTATTTAATATTTTGATAATTGTTTTTTGCTCAAATAAAAATTTTGATAATTGTTTTGATTTCAGCCCTGTTAAGTTTGGAATTTTCATTAAGCCCCTTAAATGAAATATCAACTTCAAACAACCCAATTCCGTTAGTCACGTGCACGGCACATGCTTTTTAACTGACTTTTTAACGAATTCCGTCAAAAAGGCCCTAACTGGCGAAAATGAATCACCCCGGGGTCCGATCTGGCGAAAAAAGACATGCAAGGCTCGATTGGAAGGGTGGTATGTCATTAACCCTGCTTTATGAATAGATAAATATATCCTCCTCATACTACTATTGTTGACCCAAGTTTCCATTCGTTCCTTAATAAACGTGCAAATTTAAACTAAAAACCTTAAAACGGGACGGAGGGGAGTACTAAATTGAAATTTGACCATAATTCGTAACTTATACTAAATTGAAATACAGTAGGGGTGTCAGTGGTTTGTCTCGAACCGCGGTTCGAGACTGAACCGAACCGAACCGTATGGTTTTGGTTCGGTTTTTACACACCAGTGGTTCAGCTACGGTTTTTGAAAATCATAAACCGTGTGGTTCGGTTCAGCTCACGGTCTCACCACTGAAGTGGAGCTAAACCGAGCTAAACCAAGCTAAACCGAACTGTTTAAACCGAACCGATGAATCGAACCCCTAAACCGAACCAGGTAACTTGGACCATTGATATTTTACCTATGTTAATTATCCACCGTTCATTTTAGGGAAACCCTATTTTTATTATTCAAGTTCAAGTTTCAATTCATTTAGTCTATTTAGATCAGCCGCTGAAGCTCTACCTCGTCGTCTCCATTCTTCCTCTCCCCATCGCCTCCCTCTTCGCCGCCTCCACCTTCTTCCATCTCTCAAGCGTCCCTGATAGTGCTCTACGTCTCTCAAGTCAGAACTCAGAACCCTATTCAATTCGTTGAAGTGAATCGATTTCGTCACTCTTTTCTAGCTAGGTACAAGTCGGAACCCTATCGATCTCACTTTTCCCGGTAATTCAATCTTGTTTATTCTGTTATTTTGGTGATTTACAATTAAAGTTTCTTATTTCTAACATTATTCTTCAATTCGTTGTTTTTGGGTGATTTACAATTAAAGTTTCTTAATTTCTAACATTACTCTTCAATTCGTTGTTTTGTAGGGCTTGCAACTTCCAAATCCAAACGATCTTATGAATTTCAGCCATGGATGGTAACAAGAACTGCAGTGTAAGATTTCTTCAACTTACATACTTGTTACTGCTATTGTTCTGCCTTCTGGTTCTGAACAATTTCTATACTTGTTAATTTAGGTTG